>AWOL01S0026226.1:77683-166347 GCA_000715115.1 Nicotiana otophora | reverse complement strand
ATATATATATCCCTAATTAATTAGGTAATATCCCATTACCCAATAATTAACCAATTACCCACATAATTAAGAATTGTCTCAAATTACTTAAAATACTACTCACTTTTAACACACCTTATATACCTTACTATCATGGCCATGTGGTACCTTGTATGGTACTAGTCCATAAATACCGGGTATTTTAGCTCGGGCCGTATTTTATCCCAAATTACCAAACTTTGACGAAACTCATTTCCTTCGATTTGCTTACCCTCTCTCCTTCACGAATTTACTCATGACGTGTTTAAAATAGCATAATGATTATAATCTTAATATAACCTCATTCCCGATCTTACATCGATTAACTTACGACAAAACTTTAACGTACGGAAAAAAAAATACGGGATGTCATATCTCATTTACGAGCTTTCATCAATTTACTTATGGCGTACTTTTACGTACGAAAATATGGGGTGTAACAGGATATTTGAGGCATCTTAGCAGGAATTGTCCTTGACTTCAGAGCGATGTATCTCAACAGAGTACTCAAGTTATGTTTCCAGGTCCACTTGCCACACCACTTACCCAGCTAGCTAGAGGTTAAGACCAGCCAGCAAGAGGTGAGTTCAGCCAGTTAGAGGTCGTCCTAGAGGAGGATGACAGGCTGGAGGAGGTCAGGCTCGTTATTATATTTTTCCAGATAGACTTGAGGCAATGGTATCAAATATAGTCATTAAATGTGTTGTTTCGGTCTATTATAGAGAGGCTCCGATATTGTTTAATCGAAATTTTATTTATTTGTATGTGTCATCTTACTTGCATCATATTTGGGTATGACTTATGATTTTTGGGATATTTTTATTTATGTGTCTGTGCCTGTTGGAGGTTCTATTATGATGGATCGTGTTTATCGATCTTGTGTAGTTATACTGATGGGTATAACACGATGGTTGATCTTTTATTATCGGACCTGGTAGATTTTGAGATAATTCTTGGCATAGATTGGTCCTCCGATCATGTTATATTGGATTGTCATGCTTTAGACTTGTTGGAATAATTTTGAGGTGACCCGAGGTGTTGGGGTGTGATTCGGACACATCTAGTGAAACATTAGAATTTTGAAGTTAAAAAAAGCTTAAGATTTTTATTTGATGTTTGATTCTTGGTTTTGATATTTTTATTCATGTTTTAGTGTAGATACATTTCTAAACTCAAGTCAAACGGAAGAGCCAATGGGATCATACCACGTGTTAAAATGACAAGGCATGCCAAGTCAAATTAAAAGACCAATGAAATCGCGCCACGTATGTAAGTGACATGTTCTGGCCAATCAAATGCGGCCTTGTCACACCTTAATTTTATTAGTCGGAAAGAGTTCATAACTCTTCCCTCCTGTAACTATAAATAGGGGTCTTCATAACTTAGACAAGACACCTGAAGTTATAACAAGAATCAAGAAAGAGCTCGTGGATCAAACGCTGGAAATTTCTCCACAAGTTCAAGTTCAAGCAATCAAGTTCAAGCTCAAGAACGAAGAACAAATTAAGTTCAAGCTCAAGAATAAAGAACAAATCAAGTTCAAGCTCAAGAATGAAGAACAAATCAAGTTCAAGCTCAAGAACAAAGAACAAATCAAGATTCAAGGAGTACGAGTTCAAATCAAAGTTCGTGCTAGTTGAATTCAAGATCATCGTTCGTGGCAACAACTACATATTCAAGATCAAGCTCAAAGGCCCTTGGATTTATTAACTGTTGAAAAGTAGAATCAAAGGATTCATAGAGATTGTAACATTCAAAATATTTGAAATAAAATACTATGATTGTTGTAATATTTTTCGGTCTGGATATAAATACACTCCCAAAACCCGATGTCAGTGAGTATATGAGCATCTATACATCACAAGTCTGGAAAACATGGTATATAATAGTTTGAGACCAAATACAGTAAACAAGAAGACAGGGAAGGAGAGATAATATATGCGAAACACGGCAGCTACCTCGGAATCTCCAAAAAATCTACGGTGCGATGGAATCAACACCCATTGTGTTTGGGATCATCTGGATATGCACACGAAGTGCAGGGTGTAGTATGAGTACAACTAACTCAGTAAGTAACAAAACTAAATAAAGAAATAAAAGTAGTGACGAGCTTCACAGCTGAGTCTAATTACAGTAATTTCCAACATAACAAGGTAGGCATGTTTTCAAGTTCAACATTTAAGGCCAAAACAGTAATTTCATGTCATGTTCAACTAAAACATAAGATAATATCTCTCAAAAATTTTCAAACAGTGATATATGACAGCTGAAGTGTAACAATAATGAAATTAAATGCATCCTCTCAGGACCACAATTACTCAGCCCTTCCACTAGTTCAGCACTCAACACTCACACTCAGTAGGTACCTGCGCTCACTGAGGGTGTGTACAGACTCCGGAGGGGCTCCTTCAGCCCAAGTGCTATAATTCGCATGGACAACTCATGTGTTGCACGGACAACTCACGTGCTATAGTATCAATATTTGGATCCGCACGGACAACTCACGTGCTATAGTATCAATATTTGGATCCGCACGGACAACTCACGTGCTACACGGACAACTCATGTGCTATGGTATAATATCTGGATCCACACGGATAACTCACATGCTATAGTATAATATATGGATCCGCACGGACAACTCATGTGCTTTAGTACCATATCTCACAATCAGGCCCTCGGCCTTACTCAGTCATAAATCTCTCCAGTCTCTCAGGCTCTCAATAATCATAAAAATCAGCCTAAACAATAATGATATGATGCATCAATAATGACCAATAGAGACTGAGATAAAATAAATAAGTAAATTGTGACTGAGTAGAAAATAATAATTTAACAGATAATTCAACATGTACACGACCTTTGTGGGTCTCTACACTGCCAACACATAATCTAAACATGATTTTTGGTTCAATTTCTCTACGACATGGAGAATGTACAGATAACAACAGATTATTCAACTACATAGTTCCATGGAATTTGTCCAAATCATAATTCCTACGGTGCATGCCCACACGCCCGTCACCTAGCATGTGCGTCACCTCAAAACCGATCATATAACACATAATCCAGGGTTTCATACCCTCAGAGCCAAATTTAGAACTGTTACTTACCTTAAACTGCGTAATTCTTTATTCAGCTATGCCTTTGCCTCGCGAATCGGTCTCCAAACACCTCGAATCTAGTCACAACTAATTCGATTCAGTCAATACTAATTATAGGAATTGATTCCATATGAAAATATTAATTTTTCCAACAAAATCCGAAATCGCACCAAACATCGCCCGTGGGGCCCACGTCTCAAAATCTGACAAAAGTTATAAAATATGAACGATCATTCAATCACGAGTCCAACCATATAAATTTTACCCAATTTCGATATCAACTTGACCCTCAAGTCTTCAAATCAAACCAAGAGGGATTTTTAAATTTTCCAACTCAATTAACTAATTAAATGTTAAAAACAACCATGGAAATTCGCCTCTTCCCGAGCTCCAATCCGTCAAAAATGAAAAATTCTAATTTTCAGATCTTAAACATTCTGTCCAGGCCTTTCTTTTTCGCGAACGCGACAGCTCCCTCGCG
Source organism: Nicotiana otophora (assembly GCA_000715115.1). Taxonomy (NCBI): domain Eukaryota; kingdom Viridiplantae; phylum Streptophyta; class Magnoliopsida; order Solanales; family Solanaceae; genus Nicotiana; species Nicotiana otophora. Next base: position 162,744 of record AWOL01S0026226.1, on the reverse strand, counting down.
TTCGCGAAGCACATTTTTGGGTTGCCCGAATATCCTCCTTCGCGAACACGAGCCTGGTCTCGTGAACTCGAAGACAAATTTTCCCCAGTCCGGCTTTCCCTTACGCGAACGCGAGGCCTCGACCGCGAACGCTTAGCCTTTCCCCTCGACCCTTCGCGAACGCGTGCCTCCGATCGCGAACGCGAAGCGCAAAATGGGCCAGTCCAAATTTCCTCTTCGAGAACACGAGACTCCCCTCGCGAACGTGATGAAGGAAACCAGATACATGCATCAGAAAATTCCAGCAGCTGTTTAAGTCCAAATATCAATCCGTTAACCATCTGAAACTTAACCAAAACCCCCCGGACCTCAACCCAATACACTAACAAGTCCTAAAATATCATACAAACTTAGTCGAAACCTCAAATCACATCAAACAACGCTAAAACCACGAATCATATCCCAATTCAAGCTTAATGAAACTATAAATTTCCAACTTCTACATTCGACGCCGAAACCTATCAAATCAAGTCCGATTGACCTCAAATTTTGCCCCCAAGTCATAAATGACATAACAAAGGTATTCTAATTTTTAGAATCGGATTTCGGCCCCGATATCAAAATTCGACTCCCCGGTCAAACTTCCAAACTTAAATTTCTATTTTAGCCATTTCAAGCCTAATTTAGCTACAGGCTTCCAAATAATTTTTCCGGACATGCTCCTAAGTCCAAAATCACCATACGGAGCTATTGGAATCATCAAAACTCTATTCCGGGGCTGTGTACACATAAGTCGACATCTGTTCACTATTTTAACTTAAGCTTTAAACTTTAAAACTAAGTGTTCCAATTCATTCCAAAACCTCACCGGACCCGAACCAATCATCCCAGCGAGTCACATAACAACTATAAAGCATAAACTGAGCAGTAAATTGGGGAACAGGGTTGTAATACTCAAAATGACCAGTCGGGTCGTTACAGTAACCCACCGGTAGAAAGAAACTCTCCACAGAATCATCATAATAACCACACAACCTTAGAACATCTCGCATGATATAACCAACCTGCTTAGCCTCAAACTGGCATTTCTATATGCCCCCATAGTCACATCCATTATGCATCACTGAACCTTCACGAGTCTAAGCTCGTCAATCAAAACATAAGAATCTACTTCATCCCACAAACGAACAACATGAAAGGTCCCTCAACACGCTCATAACTCGAGATTGTACAACACATCAAGACAGAAATCAAACACCCAATAGTCCTTTTCACATCCCAAGAAATTCTTTTCGTCACATCCAAACCGTCTGAACACATCCCCTAGTCACATCATACCTATCATATAGCTATCTAGCCACTCACCGAGCCACCGGTCCTACTCCTTGGGACACTACCGTACATAGAAGTCCAAAGCACATACTTACACAACTGGAACTACCGAGTCTAAGTTGCGGTCTAAACTTGGCTCAAGTCCTCCAGAATGACCCATCACAAAAACACAGGAAACACATCTTGCACCTCATATGTGGAATTAGTCGTCGATGCACAGCCGATACCGAATGCTCAACATAACATACGAGTGAGTGGAAGAAATTCAAAAAGATACGCTTCAAGCTGAATCAATGTCGCACGATAAGGAAAGAAAGATGGAAAGTTTATACTAGATGCCTTGTAGCCTTTCGAAGATAGGTATGGACGTCATCATACCGATCTATAAGACTCTACTAGACATTTGCTCATGACTCGTAGAACCTATAAACCTAGAGCTCTGATACCAACTTGTCACGACCCAAAATCCTACTAGTCATGATGACACCTAACCTAACAGCTAGGTAAGTCACATAACAGTAAACACAATTTAATGATAATGATAATGATAAGAGTTAAAAAGTGAAATAACTGAACTTTATACAATTCCCCAAGGACTAATAGTACAAGTCACAAGCCACTAAGATTTAGATTTACAAAACTGATAGGAAAAAAAAATACTACATCTATTTGAAATGTACATAAACGGAATCCAAATCTAGAACTACCAAGAACAAATGGTAGTTATGCCGGAAGCAGGTACGTCTTCAAGGCGTATCAGCTCCAAGCTCTACACACAAGATGTAGAAGTGTGGTATGAGTATAACCGATTTCATGTACTCAATAAGTATACTAACTAACCATGATGAGGTACCATAATCAAGAATTATAGCTGATACTCGCTATCACCTGTACAGTTCATAAATTCAACAAGTATAGAGAAAATACATAATCAAATCGGGAAATTACAGGTAAAACAAACTACCTTGGTACTCACAATTCTTTGTTTTTAAAGTGTTCTACTCAGTCAACAATCCGGCATATAAGGAAGATATGCAAGTAAATCAAGTAAACAGTCAAGGAAATTTCTAGTGAATGTGAAATGCAATAACCTAATATCAGGCCGTTACGGCACGTAACCCGATCTAAATAACAATCATCCAATAAGGCCTGTTGCGACGTACAATCCGATCCATATAACAATAACCAGCTCTCCAGAGCTCACACCAACCAGAAATGCGTCAGTTTCTCACAATCCACGTTTACACCATCAAGAGAGAAACATGAGAGGGTGACCCTAAGGGGATGGATCCATATCCACACGCAAGCACGGTCAATTCAACGTGCTATCAACCCGGCGTGGTCACATGCTCAATATTATAATTCGTCTGGCATGGTCACATACTGTATCATAATCTGCCCGGCGTGGTCACATGCATAACAACACATTCTACACGACATGGACACATACATAACAACACAATCCGCCCGGCGTGGTCACATGCTTAATAACACAATCCATTCGGTGTGGTCATAGGCATAACAACACAATCCGTTCGGCATGGTCATAGCCATAACAACATAATCCGCCCGGGGTATTCATAGGCATCCAGTCCAAATCATATCGCACAAAAGAAAATATACAAAAAATCATGTACATGATGAACGTATATCAAATTTCATGCTCCTAGACTGGTGTAATTACATGCTAAAGTGTAGGCATGTGCAAAGTGTGCTATCATAGCTCAAATCGGCAATTTCATCACAGAAATATCAATTATCCAATTCATTCAGGGAATTAGTCTCTATGCAATTATTAGACATGGATCAAATAGTTCATAACAAGGTTACAAGTATGAGAAACATCATAGCTTAAAGCGTAACAGTCAATTCTAGGCATATCAAAGCCTAAACAGTATATTGAACATGGATAAATACTCCGGTGCTCGCACATGAGCTCAAACCCCACACATGTATGCACCGATAGCACGTAGCTATCGCAAATAAGTTAGCAACTAGTGCGTCAACCAAGTTTAGATAGGATACTTACCTCAAGTAGGCCAAATCAAACGCCGAGCAAGCCAAACAATACTCTAGAAATGCCATCCCATGCTAGTCAACCTCCAAACGGCTCGAAACTAGCCAAAAGTAGCTCACAACATCAAATAATTCCTTAGAAAACAAACCCAAACGATAAAGGTAGAATCTTTAAGCGAAAACTCAAAGTCAACTAAAAAGTCAAACCCGAGCTCGTACCTCATAACCCGACAAAACTCATAAATTCTGACAACTCATTCAATTACAAGTCGAACCATACTAATTTCACTCAAATTCGACTCCGAATCGATGTTCAAAACCCAATTACTCACTTTAGATAAAAAAAAAACCCAATTTCTCTTTTGAAATGATCAATCAAATGCCAAATTCGTAGATAGAATCATGAAATATAATCAAATCCGAGTAGAAAATACTTACCCCAATCCATGTGATGAAAATCCTCTCCAAAATTTCCCATATCCAAGCTCCCAACTCAAAATGTGATAAAATAACTCAAAGGCCTGAAATAGAATACTTATATGCATTGCCTAGAGGTACTCTACACGATCGTGGTTGTACCGTCACGATCGCGAAGAAACATTGCCCAGCCTCTAAAAATCACTATGTGAATGCGACCATTATCCCGCGAACGTGAAGACCATTAGGTCACCAATCATCACGAATGCAACCTCATACTTGTGAATGAATTACACAAACTAGCGCCTGCCACACCCTTCTTCGCAAATGCGTAAACCTCATTGTGAATGTGTTATATCCCATATTTTCATATGTAAGAGTATGTCGTAAGACAATTGATGTAAGCTCATAAATAAGATCATTTTTGAAAGTAGATAAAGTAAGTTAATCATGTTACCTTGGAGATTACAAATCTTTAAGATCATGAATAACAAGTACCAAGAGGGTTGAAAAGCTTAGAAGCTAAACAAAAAAACAAGTTTCGTCAAAAGTCGATAAGCTTGGAGTGTTATAAAATGTACTTTGGGGGTGAGACTAGGGTTCTTAATAGGATAAGGAAGTTATGTTATGAGTTATTTTAGTCATATGATAGTCGGGTGTTACATTTTGAAGTCAAGCGAGTTGTAGAACAAAAGTTGGTAAAGGTCATCACAAGTTACATTCATAATATGCTGAAAATTAGGTCAAATATAGCATAGCTTTTCTCCTAATATACAAGGAACTACAGAATGATCTATATATCAAATTGAAGTTCAACTAGTCTAGTTTCTAACGCATTGAACCGTTCATCGATACGACATCAGAGGAGAGATATATTCGCATTTTCGAGAGACTGTGCAAGCAGCTCCCAATGGGACCCACTTAGGCGATGGCTGACCTATTTCACTTTAAAAACGATTTAGACGATCTTTATTTCTCACTTTTTGGCCCAACCTCGTCCCTACACTCCTCCTAACCCTTCTAAACATATACCATAAGGTTTTGAAGAGATTCTAAAGTGATTATACCATATTTCAATATCAAAAGTTAGTTCTAGTGAAGAACAACACCTCTTTGAGGTTGTGTTGTCATTGAGGATAATTGTGGGTTGTGTTTGGCTGAAATTTCAAGTTGTTGCTGCTGTCTAAGGTGATTATAACATCCTACTAATTGTGATTAAGCTTTCTTGTATGTTGGTTAAGTTTTTAGGATGATAAACTACAAGATAATACTTGGATTAGCTTGAGATGTTGTTATTCTTGATGGATTGATTTGAAAGTTGCTCTTATGGACTTTAAACGGGCTGGAAATTCTGAAAAATAAGTTGGATATGATATTCTTAGTATGATTATGTTGGTTTACATGTTAATATTGTTGAGGAAATTGATAACTAGAAAAGAAATAGCTATAAAGCACTTGGAAGTTGTCTGCAATGATATTATCTTGTGTTAGGCTATTTCAGGTAACTTTGAAATTGAGTACAAGATTGGAAATCCCTTAAAAGGTATTGATTATTATACTGGATATATTATTAAGTTCAAGAATGAATGATAATGGAGTTGAAGGGTGTTAAAGGGATTCAATACGAGCTTGTCGTGTTATATTGATGACTTGTTAATAAAATATTTTATACCCTATTGTTGATGTTGTTCTTATTGTATTTCTCTGGTTGTTGTTGTTGGTATATGGTATTGGATGAGGCCCTTGTTACAGGGGAGATGCTTTCCAAATTTACATAAACGAGCTACTAGTTTAAGTTGCGGACTTAGCCTTTACTTAGCACTGATTTTGAATCTCCTTATGCTATGGTAGATTGAGTTGAGTTGTTTGAAGAATTGCTTGGAAGGTATTAAGAACTCAAAGGAATTAAGGTATGTTAAGGTTGTGCCTTCTTTTCTTTTGGCATGATCCATATGATAAAAACGAAACGAGCAAATGCGCAACTTTTATAAATGACTCTATTCATAGAAGTACTAGGGGTGCCTATGTTCTTAATTCCTCATGTGTCCTATTATTATATCGTTTGTTCATGGGTCTCAAAAAATACGTAAGTTGATAAAGTTTATCCGAAGGCATAACGATCTTATGGCATTCCAAGAGATTTTATTGACTTACTTCATTATGCATTACATTCATTTATACATGTATATTGACCCATGACCAGATGGCGTTATATACGTGTATATTATATGTAAATGGGGTATGAAAAAAGGTTACAACGTTATATACGCATCACCACCTGATCAGCTGGTATACGTTGATGATTTTACCCACAGATGCCGAGACGATATGATGGGAAGCCCTCAGAGGCTTGATGATATTATGTACGCATATACCTATGCATGGTATGGCATTTATACATATATGCATGACATTATAAATATTTCATGATTCACAGAGCTGTTCGGATTTACAGGTTGAGTACTTTACTCCATGTTTCTTTCATGTCCTTTATATACTGCTTTTCATATCTTACATACTCGATACGTTATCCGTACTGATATCCCTTTTTCCTAGGGATGCTGCATTTCATGCCCGCAGGTCCCGCTAGACAGGTGACAGTCTTTCTAGTAGGCTATCAGCTCAGCGGAAGGTGTTGGCGCACTTCACTTGGTCCAGAGTTGCCTATTTGGTCAGTATGCTTTGGACATGTAATGATTGGTATGGAGGGGCCATGTCCCGACCTTTATGATGTTTATGTACTCTTAGAGGTTTGTAGACAGAGGTCATGTATATGGATACTTGTATGGCCTTGTCGGCCTATGGTTTGAGTGTACAGTTGATCATGTCATCTTTATAGGCTCGTATGTCACATGTATAATTTTGTATATCAGTTGGGTCGTCCTATGTCGAGTATTCCCTTATGTTTTATTCTGGTTATCTTATGACACCCACTTACCCATGATGGTATGATAAGAAAGATATGTTATGTTGGTACTTGGTTGAGTAAGGCACCGGGTGCCCATCACGGCCCTGCGGTTTGGGTCGTGACAGAACGCGACGCTCAAATCTCTCCGACCAAATTCCTTATACGCAAACGCGATAGCTCCATTGCAAATACGATGAACAACTATCTCCACTGTCAAATTACACTCTCTCTCGCGATCGCGAAACACAACTGAAATACCACAAAACCAGCATGCCCAACATGGTCCAAAATGGTCCAAAATCCGTCCGGAACTCACCCGAGTCCTTCGGGACCCCGTTCGGACATGCCAACAAGTCCCAAAATATAATACGGACCTACTCGAGGCCTCAAATCACACATAACATCAAAACCACGAATTGCACCTCACATCAAACTTAATAAACTTTTGAACTTTCAACTTTCAGAACTCGTGCCGAACCATATCAAATCAACTCGAAATGACCTCAAAATTTTGCGCACAAGTTCCAAATGACATAACGAACTTATTTCAACTTCCGAAACTACAACATGAACCCGATAACATCAAAGTCAACTTCCGGTCAAACTTATGAACATTCCAAACCTTCAAATTGCCAACCTTCGTCAAATAGTACTGAAACCTTCTAGAAACATCCAAATGCAAATCTGAGCATACGCCTAAGTTCAAAATCACAATTCGGACCTAACGGGACCATCAAAACTCTGGTCCGAGGTCAAATACATAAAAGTCAAGTTTAGTCAACTCTTCCAACTTAAAACTTCTTATTTGAGAATCATTCTTCAAAATTAATCCCGAATCACCTGAAAATCAAAATCGATGATTCACACTAGTCATGATACATCATATGAAGCTACTTAAAACTTCAAACATCTGAAGGAAATGCAAATGCTCAAAATGACCAGTCGGATCGTTATAAGAAAAGAAAGAAAAAAGGGTTGGGCGGGATTTAAAAAAATTCTGACTGAAACGATAGGAAACTTTATTTTAACATTTTAAAATTGCGACTAAATCGGTCAAAAACTAGGTCAAACTAGTCAGGCCTCGTAAATGTTACTTTTGCGACTGAAATAGTCAAAACATTAAATTATTTTTTTAATTTTGTGATCGATACGGTCTAAAAGCTCGAAAATATATTGGCAGTATTTTGTGCTAGATAATTCGACGAATATGGTCGGAGTGTGCCGTAGAATTGTAAAGAAAAATTCTATTTTTTTAAAAACTTTGCGAACGAATTCGCCGAAAATTCTGACCGCCTTTTTCTGTCGGAAAATTTCAATAGAAAAATAGACTTTTTTTTAGTAGTGCATTATTTATCTCCTTATCCATGCATTTTCTTTTCCTTTTTAATATTTTTCATCCAAGTTGATTGTGATTATTTTCTCCCAAGCTCTCTAATTTCGAGTATCTATTTCCTTATTTATAGCTTTTTTGTTTTTTGTTTTTCCCCCTCATATCTCATGCAAAAATATTCCAACAAAGAAAGAAATATTACTGTGCAAAGCCATATAATATAGTATATATTAACTATTTGTGACAATTCTGTTTACTGATAAAAATACTACTTACTAAGCAACAGCACCAAATAAAATATGAATAAATCCAAAAAATCAAAACAAACATAACATATTGTGCAATAGCACGTATGTTGCTTTCGTCCTCATTTTTTTTATATATAAAACTGAATAATCAAAACTTGTGTTTTTTGTTTTTTGGCCAAAAGAACAAGAAATGATTTTATTGACTTGGATCGATCCTCTTTTAATTGAGTCAATATTTATTAGATTTAAAATTAAAAATATGGAGTAAAACAATATTGCATCAGAAGGTTAAATTTTGCAACAATAGAGATTTTTGTATGAGTAAGTGAAAGTTTTATGATTTTTGTATTAGACATCATAGTTATAACTATGACTTTGATGAAACAAAGTCATAATTATATTATCATTTATGAAATTTACCCCTCTCTTGACTCTTAAGGGATCGTTTTGTTTCTGGGATAATGATATTAATTCCGAGATAGAATTTGAGATTGTACTTATCCCATGTTTGATTATTGGTATTAGCTAGTATCGGTATAAATTTTATACTAAATATTAATCATCCCATATAAAAAATGAGATATCTAATCTTATGAGATATCTCAACCAATGAGATATTCTTTTCTATCCCACAACTTATGAAACAATCCTCAAATAGTACTTGGTGAACTATGTTCAGAAGAAGAAAACTACAATAAATAAATAAATAAATAAATAAAGGAAAAAAGCATTAGTACTTGGTGAACTATGTTCAGAAGAAGAAAATTACAATAAATAAATAAAGGAAAAAAGCATTAAGAATATGACCTAGTGACCAATTAATTGAATTGAGAATTATAAGGTCTCAAGTTCTAATTTCAGCGGAAGGCAAATAAACTAGGTGATCTCTTCTAATTTATCAAAGCTTTGATGGATATATACTTAGTTGTCTTGATAGGAAATAGTAAATAACTTACGGATCAAGATGCGCACGAGTTAACCCAACCACCATTACCATAATTATAAGAAAAACGTAAAGAATAAAGAGAGCGAGGAGTATTACTTTTAAACTTTGTTTCTTGCCACTTAATTTTCAGAAACTGCTATTGTTTAGTAACTATTAATTTCTTATAGCTATCATATATATAATTACTTCTTATAGCTACTATTCAGTTGTTACGGTAATGTATTCGCGCTGTTGTATTCATGAATACAGCAGCAAAAAGCGCCTAAAAATCAGGGCAGTCCAGTTGTACGTGCATGTATTCACATGTATTCGCGCCATGTATCCATTAATACAATAGCAAAAAGCGCCTAAAATAGGACAGTCCAGCTGCACGCGCATGTATTCACATGTATTCGCGCTGCTGTATTCATGAATACAACAACAAAAAGCGCCTAAAATTAGGGCAGTCCAGCAGTACGCACATGTATTCACATGTATTTGCACCATGTATTCATGAATATAGTAACAACAATTACCTTAAATATAGGTATGTCCAGTTGTCTAATAACAGAAATAATGTTAATTAGCGTGATACACTCCTAACATAACTCAACAAAATCAATTCTAACATGCCTAATTATCAACCCAATTAATTAGAATGATTTTTCAGTTGTATATAACTTTTGTATTTAGTGTGTTTCAATATTTTTTTATTGTTGCATTCATTAGATTCAATGTTTGTAATTGCTGTATTCGCTATTTTATATTCAGTGTATTCAATAGTATTCAAATAAATAGGGTGTATACCTTTTCTATAGGAGGTAAAATTTCATCTAATTTTCAGAAATCACTATTGTTTAGTGGCTATTAACTTCATATAGCTACTATTCAGTTGTTACGGTAGTGTATTCGATGTATTCGCGTTGCTGTAATCATGAATACAACAGCAAAAAATACCTAAAAATCAGGGCAGTCCAGCTGTACGCGCATGTATTCACATGTATCCAAGCCATGTACTTATGAATACATCAGCAAAAAGCGCCTAAATTCAAGGCAGTCCAGCTGTACGCGCATGTAGTCACATGTATTCGCGCTGTTGTATTCATGAATACAGCAACAAAAAGCGCCTAAAATCAGGGCAGTCCAAAGTACGCACATGTATTCACGCCATGTACTCATGAATACAGTAACGACAATCATCTTAAAAATAGGCATGTCCAACTGTCTAATAACGGAAATAACATCAATTAGCGTGATACTCTCCTAATATAACTCAACAAAATCAATTCTAACATGCCTCATTATCAATCCAATTAATTAGAATAATTTTCCAGTTGTATATAACTTTTGTATTTAGTGTGTTTCAGTATTTGTTTTTACTGTTGCATTCATTAGATTCAATATTTGTATTTATTGTATTCGCTATTTTATATTCAGTGTATTCAAATGTATTTGTATTAACAATATTTTAGTTATTCCTAATACATGTTATTACTGTTGTATTCAGTATATTTTATTTGTTGTGTTCACTGTATTTCTATTTGTATTCGGTGTATTTTACTGTATTTTAAAATTAAATGTATTCACTGTTTATATTCTGTTCTATTTTAATGTTTGTATTCATTGTATTTTAATATTTATATCCTGTATTCATGCGCACTGTATGTACAGTATGCATGAATACAAGTGTATTCAACTGTATTAAAAAAAATAGAGACCTTCAAAATACATAAATACAGGTAAAACAAATGTGTTTATACAAAAATATAATGTGTTTGAGTGAATTTGTACAGAATACAATGTATTTGTATCATTGTATGTGACTAAATAGCAAAGAAGAGAAAAAGTTCGTCGGAGATGGCGTTTTCTGGCCAAGACTACTTGTATTGCTTCACTACTTCTTCCATTACAATTTACAACGCTTCCAATTTGACCGCTTCTTCCTCTTTTCTCTCTTACTTAAGAATCCATCTTTCTCTTCAATCTATCCGTCGCCCAAGATATCTCCGCTTCCTTTTTTTTTGATTAAATATTTACTTTCATGTTTCAGATTTTGAAATTTTTAGGCTTTCTTTCATGATTTGTTTCTCATTCGTGTATATATGATTCAGCCTATTTTGATCGAAGAGAGATAAAAAGAAGAAAAATTATGAGAGAAAATCGTGTGTTAATTGAAAGAAAGAGAGAAGGTTAACATAAATAGCGTATTTCATGCCTTATTTCATGTCTCAATTGTTAGTATATACTATAAATACTTATTTTGTAATAAAATATAAAAATATAATTATAAAAAATAATATTTTAAAATAATTTTAATTTATAATAAATATGATGTATACCTTACTACAGGACGTAAAATTTCCTATCTATAATTTCCCATCATTAATTAATAGAGAAACCCACTGCCGCTCTACCCCATTAGGAGCCATTCCAAAAGAGTGTTTCATTAACTGATCATATGCTCTCTTATTTTTCTCCCAACTAACAAAAGACAACATTCAATTCAATAGATAGTTTAAGAAAGAATCGTTTTGGTTTGGCGGCACTATAACTTCTACCATTACATTTTTACTGTCTCAAATGAGCTTTATTATCTTTTTGGTTTCTCACTAGCGATATCTGTTTTTTATCTGATTAATTTAAATTCTTACCAAAAAAATTCTACTTTAACGATAAAACGGTCCCCACCAGATGTACTTATCCCTTATACTTTAGAGTAAAATAATCTAATAGGTCTACTGCTCGACCCTCATTAGGTAGTTTTCTTTTTCTTCTTTTGAGGAAAAAAGATGGTAAGGGTAGAAATTGGAGTTATTTCTTTTTTGAACATTTCAGACAACATTTTATGTTTCTAAAATTTTCTTAAATTAGGAAAATGTTCCGAAGACTTTTTAAGCCTTTCTAATAGCTTGTTTGGCCAAGTTTCTCCAATTTTAAAAGTATTATTTGTTTTGTTTTTTTTAAAGTGCTTATTTTTCAAAGTTGAAGTGTTTGACCAAGCTTTGAAAGAAAAAAAAAGTGTTTTTGAGGAAAAGCAGAAGCAGTTTTGGAGAAACAGAAAAATGTAGCTTCTTTTAAAAAACGCTTTTTTGAAAAATACTTTGGAGGAAAATTCACTTATAAGCAGTTTTTAAAAGCTTGGCTAAACACTAATTGCTATTCAGAAGTGTTTTCAAATAAATTAACCAAACACAAGCTGATTCTCACCAAAAATATTTTTGAGAAAAAATACTTCTCAAAATAAGCTGATTTTTGCAGCTCGGCCAAACGGGGTATAATACTATGTGTAAGCTTAAAAATACGGCAAAAGTCCAAATATACCCCTGTACTTTCGAAAATGGTCTAAGAATACCCCTCGTTATACTATTGTGTGATCTATACCCCTGCAGTCATACTTTAGGTTCAAATATACCCCTCATTTAAACGGAGGGACACATGTCATCGTTATGTTGGCCAATTCTAAATATCTCCTAATTAATTAAAAAGACTCATTACCCATACCCGAAAAGCAATTTTCTAAAGGAATTTTTTTAAAAAAAACTGGAAAAAACTGAATTTTTTTTACTAAAAACTGAAAAAACGAAAATATGTTTTTCCAGTTTTTACAAAAAAACTGCGTTAAGAAAAACTGAAAAATAGTTTTTAAAATAATATTTTTGTAAAAATTGAAAAGCAATTTTCTAATGCAATTAAAAACTGAATTTATTTTAATTAAAAACTGAAAAAAACGAAAATATTTATTTTTTCAGTTTTTATAAAAACATTGCTTTAGAAAATTGATTTTCAGTTTTTACAAAAACAATTGCTTAAGAAATTATTTTTCAGTTTTTTTAAAAGCAATATTTTTCTAAAAACTGAAAAAAAATATTTTCGATTTTTTCAGTTTTTAGTAAAAAAATATTCAGTTTTTTCCAGTTTTTACCAAAATATTGCTTTAGAAAATTGCTTTTAAGTTTTTTTTTTCTTCAGTTTTTACAAAAACATTGTTTTTGAAGATATTTTTCAGTTTTGTTTAAAGCAGTTTTTTGTAAAAACTGAAAAAAATAAATATTTTTTTTTTTCAATTTTTAGTAAAAATAAATCCAGCTTTTTTCAGTTTTTACAAAAAAAAAAAAAATTGCTCTATAAAATTGCTTTTCAGGTATGGGTAATGTATCTTTTTAATTAATTAGGAGATATTTAGAATTTGTCAACAGGACGATGACACGTGTCCCTCCGTTTAAATGAGGTGTATATTTGAACCCAAAATATCACTGTAAAGATACAAATAACCCAATAGTATAACGAGGAGTATTCTAGACCATTTTCGAAAACAATGGTATATTTGGACCTTTGAGGTTAAAAATATTACGGAGAATCTCGAACATATAAATGAGTATATTTCTAATTAAGTAGCTGACTCAGATTAGCAAAGGAGTAACTAACAACTTCAAAAAGTTGGTTATGCCACCTAGGTAATAGCTACACTTAAATGTATCTCTCGACTTCTGTGTCCATTTGCTGTTTTCTAAGTCCTATAAGTATTCTTCTGAGGCAACTCTTGATTTCTTAATCTTGTTTTTTTTCAAAGAAGATACAGTATAATATTTTATAGTTTATTTATGAACATAGATTATTTAAATTTATACTCTAAACAAAAACCCTGACTTCTATCATGGCCTGCACGACTGCATTCACTTGAACTTCAATTTTCCATTTGCAGCATCAAAATTTTAGTACATCTGAGCTGTTTTTATCTTCTTTTCTTTTATATACTGTTTGTCTTTTTGTGATCTTCCAAGAAAAGTCAACGCCTTAAATTAGAGTTGCTTCTGCCCACTTCAGCCCCTCTTTGTTCCTTTCTATTCTACATTCTTATGTTTCTTTCATACTCCATTTGAGAAAAATCTTGAAATTTTCAGCTATTTGAGTATTTGCCCCACAAAGTTTGCATTTTTTTATTTTACTTTATTTATTTTCTCATATTTATCTGCATGTTCTGAAATGGAAGTTTTTGAAAAAGGTAGAGTTCAATCTTGTTACCATTTTGGTATTTTCTTGGCTTTTGCATTGTGTACTGAAGATCTGTAGGTATTTGTGTGAAGAATTATGACGGAGTTCAAGAAAGAGAAGACGGTAAGGTAAATTTTCAAGGATGTTTCCTTTATTTTCTGTTTGTCATTTCTGATTTTTGTTAATAGTTTTGAGGATTTTATTAGGTTTTACAATGATGGGAAACAGAACTTTGAAACATCATGGGAGAAGAATGAGAACCATAATCTTGAAAAACAACTACCTTTGTATAAGTCTTTTGAGGGTAGAAATGTTGTTGACAAAGTTGGAGCAAGTAACGTTCCTAAATTTGGAAAGTTTAAGGTTTTCCCAGAAAATTATGTACAAGAGAAAAAGAAAATTCTTGATCCAGGGAGTGAAATAGTGATACAATGGAATAGGGTATTCTTGTGTTCTTGCTTGCTGGCTCTATTCATGGATCCATTATTTTTTTACATGCCATCAGTGGTGAAAAGGGGCAAGTCCTCATGTATGTCAATTGACTTGAATCTTGGCATTATTGTCACATGCTTTCGGACAGTCGCCGATATATTCTATATGTTACATGTGGTTATTAAGTTTAGGACTGCCTATGTTTCGCGAAGCTCGAGGGTATTTGGTAGGGGTGAACTTGTTATGGATAAGAAAATGATTGCAAGGAGGTACTTGAAGTCTGATTTCTTCATTGATGCTATTGCTGCTCTGCCTCTTCCTCAGGTACTTTAAAGGCTCTGCTGCTTCATTGCTAAATTTAGCTCAAAATCTGTAGTGCTTTGAACAGATAATCATGTTTCAAGAATCAAGCATTAGTTTTCCTTTTGTATAGTCATTTGTTTAATGAGATTCAAGAACAAACACCCTGAATTAGGCTAGTGAAACTTACCTTGACCAGTGAAAAATTGCTGTTAGGCCGATTGTTTTCTGTCAATTTTTAACAGATTTATGAACCGACTTAAAAGGGGTCTTTTGCTGGATTCAAAGCTCATAAATAATACATAATGTATTGATTTGTGGACTTAATCGACCTGTTACAGTAAATATTTTGAAATGAATTAGGTCACTGAAAGAAATCAGTGAATTTTACATATGTTTGATCATCAATTATTTTCACCTGAACATAATTTTGTGCATTCCCTGCAAGGCACAGAATTTCTTTTTGGTTATTCATGGGAAATATTAGAATGTATGTTGATGCTAATTATCATTGGAAGCACTTACATTACAAATCATGAGAATTCAATAAGCATTGGAAACAATCCATCTTCATATTCAAAGAGATAGAGAGAGAGAGAGAGAGATACAGAAACTTGTGGATTTAGCTTACTTTTTCTTTTGCAGATTGTAATATGGTTCATCTTACCTTCAATTAGAAGCTCTCATTCCGATCATACCAACAATGCTCTCGTACTAATAGTCCTTCTGCAGTACCTGCCAAGACTCTATCTGATTTTCCCGTTGAGTGCTCAAATTATCAAAGCTGCCGGGGTTGTCACGAAAACAGCTTGGGCAGGTGCTGCTTACAATCTCCTACTCTACATGTTGGCGAGCCACGTAAGTTTAGACTCAGTAACACTCTTATCTTTCTCCTTAAGTTTAGGTTTACTTGCTAGTTCTAAATATAGATAGCAACAGTTTTGAAGTCTTTGTTACTGCTATTGGATATTGAATCAGGTTCTTTCTTTTTTCTAGGTCCTAGGTGCTTCCTGGTATTTATTGTCAATTGAGAGATATGCTACATGCTGGAAGATAGCTTGCAGAGAGGAGCTCAGTCCTATTCAATGCTCCAGTCATTTTCTCGACTGTGGTACTATAAATCATGCAGACAGGGTAACATGGGTAAACAGCACCCAAGTTTTCGGAAACTGCAATCCTTCTAACTCGACCATTTTCGACTTTGGAATATTTGCAAATGCAGTTACAAACAATGTTGTCTCCACCGACTTCCTTGAAAAGTACTTGTACTGCTTGTGGTGGGGTTTACAAAATTTAAGGTATGGTTTCCAAGAGTACCATTTACTCCAGTGCTACTATTATTTTTGCTAGTCAAGCCAATTTCTCTAATGGTTATCCAATTTGAACTTGAAGTGAGATTTTCAATTGCATTCTTAGATATCTCGAAGGTCCAAAATGGTTTTTGGCATAGGGTGTTTAAGGTGTTATCTTAATCTGTTATTCATATAAGTAATGATCTCTGGATTTATATATTAAATATCGATCGTATTAAGTTGTACTATGCCTAGGACACTGCTTACCTACCGGAACAACAAAAGCATCCGTAATAAAATAAGGAAAACATGGCAAACCAAACCAGCTTGCTTATGGTGGACGTTTTGAAAGAGAGGAATTTCCAATGTTTTGAGAATAGGAAAGAGCTAATTAGCAAGATCAATTTTATCTTTATTCCTTTACTTTCATTTTGGTGCACAGGAGTTTAGTGAAGACGCCGATAGCAATTAGCATCATAAGATATTTTTTAGCTCCATTCAGAATTAAGGGAATGTATTCTTTTGGTTTGCTCTGTACATATTCAACACAATCTTGGTGCTGTTCAATTAATACACCTTTACCAATCAAAAGAAAAAGAATTACTTACAACTAGTATAGTTTTGGTAATTGCAGTTATCAGGAAGCTGCAAAATTTGTTATTTGCTGCAGCATTGCGAATCAGGGACATTGAGCACTTTGTGTTTTGATCTTTTTGCAGTTCTTATGGCCAGAACTTGTCCACGAGCACATTTATATGGGAAACTTCATTTGCCATTCTTATTGCTATATTGGGGCTAGTTCTGTTTGCTCATTTGATTGGAAACATGCAGGTAAAGTGACGAACCTTATCTTAGCTGATTTCACATTTGAAGTCCTCATAGACTACTCGTTTGGATTTTGGTAAATATTGGACTCTTTTTCTTACATTTTTCTGGTAAATGTAGATTTGGACCGGTAATGTTTTTAAGTTGTATGATTTGACTTCAGTTCTTTCAGAAAAACCATATCATATCAGGGCATTTCAAATTTTTCATTGTTTCTACAATAGAGAATGCCTCTTTCTACTTTTTCTAAATTGTGAAATGTACATTTCATTTCGCAAAACCTATTCTTCAGACATTTATAAGTCTAACTGCTCCCCTTTATCATTGTAGACATACTTACAATCTATCACTATGAGGCTTGAGGAGTGGAGGCTCAAGCGACGAGACACTGAAGAATGGATGAGGCACCGCCAACTCCCTCAGGATCTTCAAGAACGGGTCCGGCGTTTTGTACAGTACAAGTGGCTTGCCACTCGTGGAGTAGATGAAGAATCTATCCTGCATGCTTTACCTTCAGATCTTCGTCGTGACATCCAACGCCACCTATGTTTAGACCTTGTTCGGCGTGTAAGTCATTTCTCTTTGTTTTCTCATTGAACTTCAAACTTGTAACATCAATAATTTATTTGAAACAATTGTTCAATACTTTTCTTTTGTTACTATGTGAATCTCAAACAAGTTATGTATTACTATTATTTCTGCTTTGATTCGCAGTTTCCGGTCAAATGGAGGAATTTGAGTTCATTTTTTCCTTTTTTGGCAGGTTCCCTTCTTCTCACAAATGGATGATCAGCTGCTTGATGCCATATGTGAACGTCTGGTTTCATCGTTATGTACTCAAGGAACATACATAGTACGTGAGGGTGATCCAGTAACTGAAATGTTGTTTGTTATCAGAGGAACATTAGAGAGCTCGACCACGAACGGGGGTCGGACGGGCTTCTTCAACTCAATTACTTTGAGGGCAGGTGACTTTTGCGGTGAGGAACTTCTTGCCTGGGCATTGTTGCCAAGATCCACTCTTAACTTGCCTTCGTCGACGAGAACAGTGAGAGCCCTGTCGGAAGTAGAAACCTTTGCTTTACGAGCAGAGGATCTAAAGTTCGTAGCCAATCAATTCAGACGTCTCCATAGTAAGAAACTACAGCACACCTTCCGTTATTACTCTCACCACTGGAGAACTTGGGCTGCCTGTTTTGTTCAAGCTGCTTGGCGTCGTTTCAAGAAGAGAAAGCTGGCCAAAGATCTTAGTAGGAGTGAGTCCTTGTCTTATGCTACCGAGGATGAACAATCAGCAAATGAAAGTGAACATGAACATGAGGATGATCAACAAAAGAAAACTAAACCAGCAAACTCTTCGAATGTAAAGCAGAACCTTGGAGTAACAATATTGGCGTCAAGATTTGCTGCAAACACAAGGAGAGGAGCTCAGAAGATGAAAGATATGGATTTGCCAAAGTTACAGAAGCCCGAGGAGCCCGACTTTTCGGCTGAGCCAGATGATGACTAGCTCAACTCATGCCAGATTTGAAGACCATCTCTCTCTGGTGAAATTTACAGAACCAAACAAGCAATATAAAGACACTACTACAGTTAATTTAAAGAATTTTACTCAAGTTAAACAAAAAGAAAAAGAAAATAGATACAGGTTGTGCTGCAGTTGATTATAACCATCACTAGACTCTACTTGTAAGTAGAAAAGGTCTAGGGAAATTAAAATGTGAGAAGACTTGAAAGAAAAACAGCAATTGTAGGCCAGTGTTTGTTGAAGAAAAACAAAAGGATATGTTTTATGTGTCACTCTTTTGTTGGCAAACTTAGATTTTAAGCTTAGTGAACATGTACGTTAATGTAAAATGATATGTAAACTAGTCAAGATGATATCAACTGGTTTGTCAAGCTCTACACAATTTAAGCTCAGTGAAGATATGTGAGGATTGGTAGTAGATTGGTCTTTAGGAGAATCTCTCTCGATTATCCTCCTAACTAGGTTTAATCAATAATTCAACTAGCCTCTTTCGATTACTAAGAAGAATTAATAAACTCAACCAACAAGATAATGCAACGATGTCACAAGTTATATCTCTCTCGATTACATGAACATGTGAATATAGATGCAACAATCAAATCATCCAAAATGATTCACTACATAAAAACTAGAGTTATAATCCACAAACAAATATAAATACACTAAATCCATCAATCCCTAAAAAGAACTACTCCATAGATATGGAGTAATTCATCACAAATAAGTTTAAGTTAAAGGAAAACATAAACGATCCAAACTCTTGTCTTGAGTGAGGATTGAATGATGAAATCCTTGTGCTCTTGCTTCTCCCACTTCTCCTTAGCCTCCTTAGGTCTTATATGTGCCAAAAGTCCAGAAAATATCATTTTCCATGTATATATACCAATTAGGGTCGGGCCCAAACAAACACACCTTTTCCTACGTGAAATAGGACAATCCCAGGATTGGACGTGTGCGGCCGCACACTTGGGAGTGTGCACGCACATATGGCCGTGCACTTTGGACAATGTTCAGCCTCGCGCACCTGGGTGGCGTCCTGGTCAATTCTTCGTTTCTCTCGTTAAGTGCACTATTGTTCGTTGATCCCCGAACATGATACCAACTTAATCCTTGGACTTTTACTCAGACTTCAAAGCTCCAGAATAGCTTGAATTCATTCCACACTCCTACAAGGCATAGAACACACAATTAGTGCAAAACACTAGCGATTAAAGCTCAACTCAATCAAAGTGCAGTAATTAGAGTGCAATAAGTGACTAAAACATGAGATTATATCCTACCATCAAAACTCTAGTTGATTTTCTTTTTAGGCCAGGACATTCAGCTTGAATATGTCATATTTTCTGTATTCGAAGCATTTTCCATCATTCCGTTCTTAGGCACTAAATTGTTTGTTTCTTCTAGGATTATTCGTTCCTTTCTTCGTGTTTCTATATCTTCTTATTAGTATACTCATGTTTTTGGATACCATGGCATTTTCTCTAGTGCTTCTGCTTCATCATCACCTTCATTTTCAGATTCCTTAATGGATGTCTTAAATTCCACGCTTTAACGCTTCTCATCGAGTCCTCGTTTCTTGAGATGGGTTTTCTCAAAGGCAATAAGATCTTCTCTTAATTCATCGTAAGATAGATCTTGTGATTCAAGAGCCACTACTTTGGTTTTCCAAGTGATGGGCATACTTCTTAGGATTTTTCTAACTTGTTCAGCACTTGAGTAAGGTCTACCAAAGGCTTCGATATCTCCTATAATTTTGCTGAAGCGGGCAAATATTATCTCGATCGATTGTCACAACCCAACCCCTACCATAGCGGTCGTGATGTCACCTAATCTCTAAGACAAGGTAAGCCTATCACTTAATTAACTAATCAACAAAATATAATATAATAAGACAAAGTTTAACATAAAAGCGAAAATAAAGTGAACGCAAGACAAAGTGGCAATACTCAATATATATCCCCAGAACTAGGTAGCACATAGTCATGAGCTCTCACTGAATATATACGGAATATTCAAAATACAATATTGTTCGAATGTAAAATTAACAGTATCAACATAAAGAATGAGACTCCAAGGGACTGCAACAACATGCAGCTCTACCTTGAATCCTTATGATCGATGCAAGCTCTAACTCTCAAGATCCACTGCCTCCAACACTCGGATCTGCACAAAAATATATAAAAAGTGTAGTATGAGTACACCACAATCGGCACCCAGTAAGTATCAAGACTAACCTTGGCGAAGTAATAACGATGTTCAAGTCATATGATACTCGCTAGCCAAATAACTTGTGCAATGTATCAATAACTGACAACATAATATGTAATAAAAAATAATATCAACAATCTCATTAGAACATGTGATAAAAACCCAACGTAGAATAATTCACCTTTGCCGACAATCATCAAATAAAAGTGGGGGCATATGATATCATGTCAAAAGTCAACTAACAACTCATTAAAAGTGCAAGACAGAGTTTAAAGAAAACATGTTTATGATCAAAATATCATCCCCGTTTCAACATATAAACAACATCAAGAGAAACATCCCCAATTCATCACATAACATCATCAACAATGCCACCCTTATTTCCCCGCATGTGTAAATAATAATAAATGCCCTCCTTATTTATCACGTGCGTACATCACTACCCTTATTTCGCTGCATGGGTAACCCGAGAAAATTCCACCCTTATTTTGCCCTATGTGCACAATAATAATCACAATCGCACGACAAAGATCTCGTGCCGACAACCAATGAATTTGCTCAACATGTCCACATATGCAACAATTATCACAAAATAATAATACCAAAATTTCATCAAAGATATAAGCTCATAATTTATCAATAAGGTGCACAAGGACATGAAAATAATAAAACGCGGATGAATGTTTAACATATAAAATATTACTACGGCTAAAAGAATTATAGTGATCATGTTCACATAGCCATGAAGTGATTAAGCATGTTTCATGTAATATACATCCTCAAATTAAGGCATATTAATAGCCTAAGGTCTAATCCGATCATAAGCCACACATAGCACACATGTACACGATCGTCACCTAGTGTATACGTCGCTTTTCAGGTAACACGAATAAGCAATTAAGGCCAAATCCTAAGGAATACTCTCCTACATAAGGTTAGGCAAGATACTTACCTCAAACAAGCTAATCAATACTCTAAACATCCCTTGACTCTCGAATCGGCCTCCGAACGGGTCAAATCTAGCCAAAAATAACTCAATAACATCAAACAAGGCTATACAAATCGATTCTAAGTAATAAAACTTCGATATTTATCAAATATCAAAAAGTCAACCAAAATGTAAACCAAGGATCGCTTTTCGGAACCCGACAAATCCATAAATCTTGACTACCCATTCGAATACAAGCCCAAATATATAAGTTTTATCCAAATCCGGCTCCGAATCTGGGTTCAAATCACTATTTTTTCTTTTAGAAAAGTTTTGCCAATACTCTCAATTTTTCTCACTTAGATTCAACTATCAAATGCTAAATACAATGATAGAATCACGAATAACATTCAAATCTGAGTCAAGTACACTTACCCCAATCCAAGTGGTGAAAATCACCTAAACAATTATCCCAATCTCAAAATATGATATAATAAGCCAAACCCTCGATTACATTAGTTCTGCCCAGCGATTTGTCGCTTCTGCGGTCCATATGTCGCTTCTGCGACACCTCATATGCGGAAAAACAATCGCATGTGCGCAATTAACTTAAACCCCTCTGCGGATAACCCTTTGCTTCTGTGAATTTGCTTGTGCGGATAGAGCTTTGCACCTGCGCCAGCACAACTGCGCTCAAACAGCCACAACTGCATACTAACCTGATCTCATCCAAATGTATATCTGCGACCCCAGGTCCGCTTTTGTGAACTCTCACATGCAGATCAAATCTCACAGATGAGAAAATACTAGGCCAGAACTGCCTAAATGACACCAAACCATCCGAAGTCAATCTGAAACACTTGGGACCCTGTCCAATCATACCAAACAATCCTAATAAAAGACACGTACCTACTCGAGGTCTCAAAAAACTCAAAATAAGATCAAAACCACAAATCGCCTCAATTCAAGCTTAATGAACTAATCAAACATCACCTTCAAAACTCATGCCGAACCACGTCTAGCCAACCCAGAATAACCTCAAACTTTTCATACAATTTCAAAATGACATAACAAACTTATTTCAACTTCCCCAAAATAATCAAAATCTGAAAACATCAAAGTCAACTCCCGATCAAACCTATGACCCTTTCAAACCTTCAACTTTCCAATTTTCGCCAAATAGAGCCAAATCAACCTAAAAAACTCCAAATCCAAATTTGGACATACGCCTAATTCCAAACTCACCATACGAACCTATTGGAACCATCAAAACACTATTTTGGAATCATTTATACAAAAGTCAAACCCCAATCAACTCTTATAACTTAAGCTTCCAACCTTGAAACTAAGTATTCCAATTTATTTTAAAATCTTTCCGAAACCAAACTAACCATCCTTGCAAGTCACAAAATGAAAACTAAGCATACATGAAGAATCAAATAGGGGAACGGTGCTCAAATACACAAAACAACCGATCGGGTCATTACATTCTCCCCCTCTTAAACAAACATTCATCCTCGAACTATTTTAGAATAATACCTGGAATCAAAACATGAGGATATCTGCTCTGCATATCTTGATCGGTCGCCCAAGTTGCCTCCTCGGCCGATTGACCTCTCCACTGAACCTTTATCAATGCAATAACCTTCTACCTCAGTTTCCGAACCTGCCTATCCAAAATGGTCACTGGCTCTTCATCATAAGTCAAATCCTTGTCCAACTGCACCGAGCTAAAATCCAATACAGGTGATGGATCCTCATAGTACTTCCAAACCATAGAAACATGGAACATCGGATGAACTCCCGATAAGTTGGGTGGCAAAGAAAGTTTGTAGGTCACCTCACCAACTCTCTCTAACACCTCGAAGGGACTAGTATACCGAGGGCTCAAATTGCCCTTCTTCTAGAACCTCATCATACCCTTCATGGGCTAAACTCTAAGTAGAACCTTCTCACCTACCATGAATGTCACATCATGAGTCTTTCTATCAGCATAACCTGGATTGCGCTGTACGAAGTCGCTCCTAAATCAATTTCACCTTCTCAAAAGCATCACGAACCAAATTAGTGCCCAACAAACTAGCCTCCATAGGCTCAAACCAACCAATCGGAGAATGATATCACCTCCCATATAAGGCCTCATATGGAGCCATCTGGATACTCGACTAGTAGCTGTTGTTGTAGGCGAACTCTGCTAAAGGTAGAAACTGGTCCCACTAGCCTCCAAAATCAATGACGTAGGCTCTCAACATATCTTCCAAGATATGAATGGTATGCTCAGACTCCCTGTCTGTCTCAGGATAAAATGTCATGCTCAACTCAACCTGTGTGCCCAACTCACGCTATACGGCTCTTCAAAACTGCAATGTAAACTAAGTGCCTTGATCCGAGATAATAGACACAGGCACACCATGCACGTGAATAATCTTTCTAAGATAAATCCGAGCTAAATCCTCTGAAGTGTAGGCAGTCATGACCAGATTAAAATGTGCAAACTTGGTCAGTCTGTCCACAATGACTCCCATATCATCAAATCTCCTTAAGGTCTGCGATAGTTCAACCACAAAATCTATAGTGATACGCTCCCACTTCCACTGTGGTATATCTAGCATCTAAAGCAAATCATCCGGTCTCTGACGCTCATACTTAACCTACTGACAGTTCAAACATTGTGCAACATGCTTAATAATGTCCTTCATCTTTCTCAACCAGTAATGCTGCTTCAAATCATGGTACATCTTTGTAGCACCTGGGTGGATAGAATACCGTGAACTATGAGCCTCTTCAAGAATCAACTCTCTCAAGCATCCACATTAGGAATATAGATCCGACCCAGAAGACTCAATACCCCATTATCTCCAATAGTCACCTCCTTAGCATCATCGTGTTGCACCATGTCCTTAAGGACAAGAAAGTGGTGATCATCATACTGACATGCCTTGATACGCTCAAACAAGGATGACTGAGATACAACACAAGCAAGAACCCGTCTAGGCTCCAAAATATCAAACCTCACAAACCTATTGGCCAAAGCCAGAACATCTATTTCTAACGTTCTCTCCATAGTTGGAATAAAAGCAAGACTCCTTATACCCTCCGCCTTCCTACTCAAGGCGTGGGCCACTACACTGGCCTTCTCCAGATAATAAAGAATGGTGACATCATTGTCCTTCAATAGCTCTAACCACCTCTATTGCCTCAAGTTTATATCCTTTTTCTTGAATAGATGTTGAAGACTCTCGGTGATCCGTATACACCTCAGAAGACATGCCATATAGATAGTGCCTCCAAATCTTGAGCGTGTGTACAATAGATGCTAACTCCAAATCGTGCACTAGGTAGCTCTTCTCACGGGGCTTCAACAAACGCGAAGCATAGGCAATCATCGTACTATCCGGCATCAACACACACCCGATACCAACCCATGAATCATCATAGTAGACTGTATATGAACTCGATCGCAAAGGCAAAACTAGAACTTGAGTTATAGTCAAGGCAGTCTTGAGCTTCCGAAATCTCTCTTCACACTCGTCAGACCACCTAAATAGGGCAGCCTTCTGAGTCAACTTAGTCAATAGGGTTGCGATAGATGAAAACCCCTCCACAAAGCAATGACAATACCCAACCAACCCTAGGAAACTCTAATTCTCTGTAGTGGTAGAAGGTTTGGGACAACTTTGAACTAACTCAATCTTTTTTGGATCCACCTTAATCTCCTCACTGGAAACCACGTGGCCCAAGAAAGCCACTAAATCTAACCAGAACTCACACTTAGAGAACATATCATATAGCTTTTTCTCCCTTAAAGTCTAGAGCACTTCCTCAAATTCTGCTCGTGCTCCTCCCTACTACGGGAATACATCAATATATCATCAATGAACACAATGATGAAGGAATCCAGATAAGGATGAAACACGTTGTTCATCAAATACATAAATATTTTTGGGGCATTGGTCAGCCCAAAAGACATCACCAAAAACTCATAATGTCCATAATGGGTCTTGAAGGCTGTCTTAGGAATGTCTGAAGCCCTGACCTTAAACTGATGGTACCCCGATCTCAAATCATCTTCGAGAATACCCTAACACCCTGAAACTGATCAAATAAATCATTAATACGTGGTAGTGGATACTTGTTCTTGATGGTAACTTTGTTCAACTACCAATAGTCAGTACACATTCTCATAGACTCGTCCTTCTTCTTAACAACCAATACCAGCGCACCCCTAGGCGAGACACTAGGCCTGATGAAACCTTTATCTAGCAATTCCTGCAACTGTTCCTTCAATTCCTTCAACTTTGCTAGAGCCATACAATATGGTGGAATAGATATGGGCTGAGTGCGCGGTGCCAAGTCAATACCAAAACCAATATCCCTATTAGGTGGCCTGCCCGATAAGTCTGCATGGAATACATCTGATAACTTCCTTACTATGGGGACTGAATCAACTGTGGGTGTATCAACACTCACATCTCTAAGAAAGGCTAAGTATGCTAAGCACCCCTTCTCTACCATCCGTTGAACCTTCAAAAAAGACACCATCCTACTAGGAACATGTCCTAAGGAACCTCTCCATTTCAACTTAGACAACCCCGACATAGTCGATGTCACAGTCTTAGCATGACAATCCAAAATAGCGTGGTATGGAGATAACCAATTCATACACAAAATTACATCAAAATCCACCATATTAAGCAATAAAAGTTCAACCCTTGTCTCGTAGCCCCCAATAGTGATCAAACAAGAACGATAGACATAGTTCACCATAATAGAATCCCCAATGGGTGTAGACACATAAACAAGAGTATCCAAAATATTACAAGATGTCCAAATATGAAGCAAAGTAGGATGACACATATGAGTAGTAGAATCCAGATCAAATAAAACTGATGCATCTCTATGACAGATCAGAACAATACCTGTACTGATTTCATCTGATGCATCTGCCTTAGTCCTACTAGGAATAGCAAAACAATGAGCTTGGTCTTCTCCTTTAGGATGACCTCTACCCTCTTGTCCTCTACCTCTAGCTGGTTGTGAAGGTGGAGTAGCAACTGGGTTGGGAGCCATAGCATGAGTACCTTCTTAAGGTCCACCCATCCGAAGTCTGGGATAATCTCTCATAATGTGCCTAGTATCACCATACTCAACAATCTCTCTGCGGGCATGACTGTTGGTACTGAATCTGCCCCCGATGATTGGAATAACTGTTGTATGAACCCCGTGCAGAAGGTACACTGAAAAATGGCTATCTAGTACGAGTGCTCTGAAATCCATAGCTAGTTGGAGCACTACAGGAAGCCTGAAGTGCAGAAAGAACTGGTCGACTAAGATGACCTCTACCTTGACAGACCTTTCCCCCTGAGTAAGAGCCACTAAATCCTCCAAAATCACGAGGCTTCTTAGCCTCCCTCTCATGCCGGTGGATATGCACTAACCTCCTAGCAATCTCCACAACATGAAGAAATGAAGTCTTAGTATACAACTCCCATGCCATCCCAAATTTGAGGTGTAGGTGAGTCCCTCAATAAATCTACAGACTCTCTCTCTATCTATGGAAATCAAAGAGGTGCATGACGAGATAACTTTGTAAACTTCATATCATAATCGAACACAATCATACTCCCCGGGTGAAATTACTCAAACTTGCTAAGCAACTCGTCCCTGTGGGTTTGTGGAATAAACCCTCTCAAGAAAAGATTGGAGAATTGGGACTATGTAAGTGGTGTTGCGCTAGTTGGCCCACTCGACCCATAAGTCTTCCACCATCTGTATGTTGGCCCCCCGTCAACTGAAAAGTAGTAAGGTCGACCCCGTTCGACTCCACCAAACCCATAGTAGGCAGAATGCGATGATAGTGATCTAGGAAACCTTGTGCATCTTTAGAAGCCCCACCACTAAACTAGGGAGGATGAAACTTCTAAAACTTCTCTAAACTCTTCTTCCCCTTAGCCTACACAACTAGCCCTACTTCGGGTTGAACTACAACTACTGGATACACCGGTGTGACACTTGGTGACTGATAATCATGAACCGACTGCTCTGGTATACGGGCGGCGGGAGTCTGAGCTCCTCCCTAGCTTGTGAAGTAGCTGGTGAAACCGGGAGCAACCCTGTATGGGCCAAACTCCCAAACAAACTTATAAAGTGTGCCAAGGTCTCCTGGAGCCCTGGTGTAGCAATAGGCTGTTCAAGTGCATACTCAACATGCTCGGGATCCTAATCCTCAACTAGAGCGACTAGTGCCTTCAGTGTTGCTACTCTAACAGGTGCACTAGCTACGGCACGTGCCCTACCTTGACCCCGACCTCTCGTAGCTCTAATAGGGGGCGTTGGTGTTTGCTAAGTTGATCTGGCAGAACGTGTCCTCACCATCTGTAAGAGAATAAAAAAGTAAAGATTCAAACTTTGGAATAACAAATCGGAACGATAAAGAATGAAAGAAGGTGATGTTTTCTAATAGTTCGGTAGCCTCTCAAAGATAAGTACATACGTCTCTGTACCGATTCGCGAGACTCTACTAAATATGCTCATGACTCATAGAACCTATGAACTTAGAGCTTTGAGATCAACTTGTCACGACCCAACTCTTACCATAGGGGTCGTGATGGCACCTAATCTCTAAAACTAGGTAAGAGTATCACTTAACATCATTAATCAACAAAACATGATATAATAAAATAGAGTTTAACATAAAAGTAGAAATAGAGTGAACACAAGACAAAGTGACAATACTCAATACATCTCTCCAGAATTAGGTAGTATAGTTTCATGAGCTCTAACTTAATACATATAGAATATTCAAAATACAATAATATTCGAATGTAAAATTAACAATATCAACATAAAGGATGAGACTTCAAGGGACTGCGACAACATGAAACTCTACCTTGAATCCTTACAACCGATACAAGCTCTTACTCTCAAGATCCGTTGCCTCCAACACTTGGATCTATACAAAAATATGCAGAAGTATAGTATGTGTACACCACGATTGGTACCTAGTAAGTATTAAGACAAACCTCGATGTAGTAGTGACGATGTTCAAGTCATATGATACTCACTAGTCAAATAACCTGTGCAATGTATCAATAACTGAGAACATAATATGTAATAAAAAATAATATCAACAATCTCATTAGAACATGTGATAAAAACCCAACGTAGAATAATTCACCTTTGCCGACAATCATCAAATAGAAGTGGGGGCATATGATAGTATGTCAAAATTAAACTAACAACATATTAAAAATGCAAGACAGAGTTTTAAGAAAATATGTTTATGATCAAAATATCATCCCTGTTTCAACACATAAACAACATCAAGATAAACATCCCCAAATCATCACATAACATCATCAACAATGACACCCTTAGTTTGCTGCATGTGCAAATAATAATAAATGCCCTCCTTATTTCACCACATGCGCATATCACCACCCTTAATTTGCCACGTGGGCAATTTGAGAAAATCCACCCTTATTTTGCCCCACGTGCACCACAATAATCATAATCGCACGGCAAAGACCTTATGCCAACACCCAATCAATCTGCTCAACATGTCCACATGTGCCACAATTATCACAAAATAATAATGCCAAAATTTCGTCAAAGATATAAGCCCATAATCTATAACACGGTGCAAAGGGACAAGAAAATAGTAAAATGTGAATAAGTGTTTAACATAAAAACATAATTACGGCTAAATAATTATAGTGATCACGTTCACATAGCCACAAAGCGATTAAGCACGTTTCATGTAAAATACATCCTCAAATTAAGGCATATCATAGCCTAAGGTCTAATACGGTCATATGCCACACATAGCACCTGTGTATATGCTCGTTACCTCGTGTACACATCACTTTTTACATAACACGAATAATAAATTAAGGTCATATCCTAAGGGGTATTCCCATACACAAGGTTAGGCAAGATACTTACCTCAAACAAGGCAAATCAATACTTTAAAACTTACTTTCCTTTCGAATCAACCTCCAACGGATCAAATCTTGCCAAAAATAACTCAATAACATCAAACACGTCAATAGAAACTGATTCCAAGTAACAAAGCTCCGATCTTTATCAAATATCAAAAAGTCAACCAAAAGGTTAACCCTGGCCCGCTTCCCGAAACCCGACAAAAGTAACAAATCCCTACTATATATTCAAAAAAGAGCCCAAATATTTAAGTTTCATCGAAATCCGACTCCGAAAGTCCGAATCAGGGTTCAAATCTCTATTTTTTATTTTAATAAAGTTTTGCTAAAATCCCCAATTTTTCTCACTTAGATTCACCAATAAAATGCCAAATTCAATGATGGAATCATGAGTAATAATTAAATCTGAGTGAAGAACACTTACCCTAATCCAAGTGGTGAAAGTCGCTTAAAATATCATCTCAATCCGAGCTCCCAATCTCAAAATATGATAAAATAAGCCAAACCCTCGATTAAATTAGTTCAACTCCATAATTTGTCGCTTTTGCAGTCCATATGTCGCTTCTGCGACTCTGCTTATGTGTAAAAACAATCGCAAGTGCGAAATTCAGTTAGACCCCCATCCATCTGCTTCTACGGACAACACTTCGCTTATGTGAAGAAGCTAAACACCTGCGCCAGTGCAGCTGCGCTCAAACAGTTGCATCTGTGGACTAATCTGATCCCATCCAAATGCGCATCTGTGACCCCAGGTCATCTTCTGCGGACTCGCACATGCGGATCAAATCTCGCAGGTGTGAAACCCCAAGCCAGAACTATCTACATGACACCAAACCATCCGTAGTCAATCCAAAACACACCTAGACCCTCGGGATCCCGTCCAATCATACCAAAAAGTCCCAAAACACAACATGGACCTACTCGAGATCTCAAAACACTCAAAACAATGTCAAAACCACAAATCACGCCTCAATTCAAGCTTAATGAACTAATCAAACTTCAACCTTTCAAAACTCATGCTGAATCACGTCTAACCAACCTAGAATAACCTCAAATTTTGCGCACATGTTCTAAATGAGATAACAAACTTATTACAACTTCTCGAACAATAATCCAAACCCAATAACATCAAAGTCAACTTCAGGTCAAACCTATGAACCTTCCAAATATTCAACTTTCCAACTTTCGCCAAATAGAGCCAAATCAACCTAAGAACCTCTAAATCCAAATTCGGACATACGTCGAAGTCTAAAATCACCATATAAACCTATTGGAACCATCAAAATACCATTCTGAGGTCATTTACACAAAAGGCAAACCCCGATCAACTTTTATAACTTTAGCTTCCAACCTAGGAATTAAGTATTCCAATTTATTCCAAAACCTTTTTGAAACGAAATCACCCATACCCACAAGTTACAAAATAATAACTAAGAATACGAGAAGCATCAAATAGGGGAATGGGGCTCAAATACACAAAACAACCGACCGGGTGGTTACATCGATTCTCCTTCCGTCATTTGAAATAATTCGTTATCATGTATCAGAAGATTGATTCTACTCTCCTTTAATTTATTTGTTCCTTCATAAATGACTTCTAGCTTATACCACATCTCTTTTTTAATATCATAACTTGAGTTCGTTTCATATTATTCTCCACTTATAGTATTGTATAGCAGATATTGTTTCTTTTGCATTGATTTGTATCACAACCATTTATTCAATGGAATAATCATCTATATCCAAAGGATCAGTAAATACCTGTCTGCTAATTTTTTTGTTTTTTGAATTTTGTAGAAGGGATAGGATAGTCTCCATTCTTGATAACATGCCAAACTTAAACATCATAAAATTTCCCGTAAATCTCCATTCTGACTTTATAGTGCGTAAAATGTTGACCATTGAAGTGGAGAGGTCTAGTCTACGAGGTATCTTATCAAAACAAGGCTCCAATCGCGTGGTTCGACATGATATTTTCTCACAAGCCGTTAAGCAATGATAGATAAGTGAGACTTAGCTCTGATACCAATTTAAAGTACAGGAGGGGAGTAAATTATAATTTTTGTTAACTTTTGTGTCCTTACTCTCCTAGTGTAGTCGACTATGGTACTAGTAGTAACTGTGAATGCATTGCAGAATAATAAATTACAGTAAAGTAAATTGCACATCAATATTTTATACTGATTTGGATTCAATGTGAATCCAAGTCCACTCTCCTTGGGTTGCAAGAGGGTTCTCTCTGATTACTCCCTATTAAAATTTTTTACAAGATGGTTTTGTGACTTCTTCACACTTCAGTATCTTCTTATGTCAGATTTTGATACAATGCCTCACTTATTTCTCTCTCTCTCTCTCTATCTCTCTCTCTCTCTCTCTCTTTTCTCTTTCTTTTATACAGTAAATTAAATGAAAGTAGAACAAAAGCTTTAGATTGGTTAGACAAAAGTATATCTTGTCATGGAGTACTTCGTCTTCTTAAATACACAAAAAGAGGTCCGTTAGGAGTTACTGAGATTTTGCAGATACTTTTCTTGATCTGCTGCAAACATAAAGATTACAACCCCAAGAGATTTGATCCTTGAAAGATATTCCAAGAATAAGGTCAGAGCCTTCCAAGAGCTACACATATATGCTTCATTTCTGAGCTACTATAATTAAGGTCATACCCAGCAGATGACTCTATCAATCGCTTGATTTGTGCTAGCGAGATTCTATATAACTGATTGATTCTTCTTTTCCATGTAAGCCACAATATCCCAAGTCTTGATTGATTCCTCTGATTCTTCTTTCCTTATTGAGTTGCTAATTTTCAGCTTTTTCTAATTTTCAATATTCAATTGATTCTTTTTTCCTTGTGAACAACTGTCTTCCTTTTTCCTCATGAATCCGACATTTTTATTGTCCTTTTTCTTTTTGAATTATTCTTCATTTATGTGATCGTGCAGATTCATGCGAGAGTCATCATTAAAACAAGGCTAACATCAGCAACTTCTCGGTCTGGATTTTCAAGTAATAACTCTACAAAAGTTTACCTCTAGCACTGAAAGTTATACTGATCATATGTCATATAGTACAGAGTTAAGGTATCCTTCTTATATCAATGCTCCAAATAATCTTCAAGCTCTTGGTTTATGTTATATAATGCACATTCCAAGTGTTGACATGGAATACCTCTAAGTTGCCATAATCTTCAAGTACATGTTTTCCTTCTTAGATCAATAATAAACATTTTCACATCATCTATTACACATCCATACTACATAAACTGACATCTCCTAGAAAGTTTCTTACTCTCTTCTAATATCAACTTAGCCATATGAGATATGTCTGATATCCAAGTTTCAACAAATTTTAACATTTCAGCATTTGTAGTCGTTATATTTCTCATAATTTCCTCCAACATAGTGATACATTGATTTGTGCCTAGGAGCTAATATCCAAGAATTAAAAGTTTCACAATTGTTATTTTCAACATTATCACACTTGGAATGCTCCTTAAAGTATGCCGTACACCATGTTGTATTTTAACAAGTCTTCACACATATCCTTATCAAGCTTATCAAGTTTTGCCAACTCCTCTTTTAATTTCACTTCATAACTTGATTTAGAGCATCTCCAAAATTACTTTATGCTCTCCTCTCCTCTCCTCTCCTCCCCTTTCCAGTTTTGCTGCCAATTGGACTATATGTGTCACACCCCTACCTTGGGGGTGTAGCCGGCACCCGGCGCCCGAAAGCCTTAGCGGACCAACTATAGTACCCAAAACCTCTAACATGGAACCCGGATCGACAAGGCCTCCAGATAACATTAACAAGACAAAAATGTACAACAAACTGTAAGTACAAGAGTCCCAACACATTATATACAAATAACCAAGGCCGCAAGGAGAGTATTGCCAACTAATAAGAGGGACGACAAGGCCATAACGAAACATATACACACTGAGCGCTAGTCTGCAAGCCTCTAAGAGTACTATAATGCATAAATAGGTCATGACAGGGCCCTGCCATTTCCAAAATGTCAGAAGTATATACAATAGTACCTATCTTCTCCTGTATAGCAACTCCAGAGAAGTGGAGTGCGACAACCAACAACTGAGACGAGCATACTATTGAGGGGGTATGTCGCCCAGTCTATCTATACCCACGGGCATAAATACAGTGCCCCGGAAAGGGACATCAATACAAAAGATGTACTGAATATATAAGGCAGGTAGCATGTGAAAACACAAGATATAGTAGAAGATATATGGGTACAAATATCAGCGGCCGCAAAGGACATACAACTGCTATAACCATATATATATATATATATATATATATATATATATGTGTGTGTGTGTGTGTGTGTGTGTGTGTGTGTGTGTGTGTGAGAGAGAGAGAGAGAGAGAGAGAGAGAGAGAGAGAGAGAGAATATGTGTGTGTGTGTGTATGTCTGTAAAAATTAAGCCACTCAGTAGGGCCATATAAAACAGTATCAAGCCGCTATGTGGGGCAAAATCATAATGTACCCGGCCTCAAAAGGGCTCGGTTGTACCTGGACTTAATAGGAATCAATAATGTCAAACCAACTGCAGTGGTGTGTACATATAAGTGCCATACCCGATCGACTATAGAACGACTCGGTGAGAAAATAGATACATATATACGTGCAATGCAAGACCAATCGTAAGAGATATTACAATAAGAGTCGGAGTGGCCTAGTATCGTTATGCTCCGACTATTGTTATTGTTGCTACGTTCTTCAACCTTTAAGATAATTTTTCTAAGACATATCGAATCCATAAAATGCTATTGATAAGGAATACACAAGAACATGATCAATTACGTCAAGAAAGGCTTAGGGTTATTCAATCATACGACATGAAGATTATTTCAAAGGAATATTTACATCGAGTCATTCCAAGAAGGAAATTTGCTCTACATACCTTGTTAATGAATCTAATTATGTTCCACGGATCCTCGCACGTCCTACGGTCGATAATCTACATCATACGAATTATTGGAATCAAAATAGAATCAATAACTATAGGTAGCCTTCACTTAGACAATTTGTCAAATACCTTGAGTACATAGAACTCTCAAGTTCCTTAACAATAGTAGCTTAACATTAAGAACACATATTTCACCATACTTATCTTTTTGATCATTTTAGCAAACAAAAAAAACCAAATCCAGCAATTGAACACCAACATACAGTCTCAAACGAGCAACTCATTACACACAACTAGATTCCAAGTTCCTCTAAAATTTTATTTTACAACCTCTTAATAATAACACTCCTACAACTTGTATAAACTTAAGAACAAGAAGGAGACAATGAAAATTACCTCCAAGCACAAGAATCCCTCCAATTTAGAGATAAATTCGCTTCCAAGGAATCTCCAAAATCAACACAACAAGGAGAAAAGCGATAATACTACGACCACGGGATTCTTCACGTTAGATTTACTTTGTTTGCCTTTGATTTTGGCCTTGAATCATATGATAACTCTTAGAGAGGGTTTGAGAGTGTTTTGGGTCTGGAAATAGTGAAAAATGCGAATGAAAATGAGCTGTAGGCATTTGATATATATCTGAATATTTTTACCGTCCTAAGTGGATCTCATAGGGGCTGCCTGCACAGTCTCGCAAAAATGAAAATATCTCTCTACTCCGATATCATATTAACGAACAGTTTGATGATATAAAAACTAGACTCATAAAGATCACCCCGTGATTCTTAGTAGATTGAGAGTAGAGCTCTGCTACATCTGACCTAAATTTCAGCAATCCTACGAACGTAACTTGCAATGACCTTTGCCAAATTTTGTTTTATAACTTGCTTGACTTTAAAGCTTAACATATGACTATTGTACGATTAGAATACCTTATAACAAGACCTATTATAATATTAAGCACTCTTATTCTTACCCAAAAGTACGGGCTATGGCAATCTACTTTCCGCTGGTGAACTTCGTCGAAAAGTATTTTCTTTAATTCGTATAACCCCGAATTCTTACAAAACTTACTTATCACCTCAATAAACCTCTCTTAACATTTTGGAGGGATATTAAACTCTATGGGCTTACATTAGTTAACTAATTATGCAATCGACAACAAAAGTATGGGGTGTAACATCATCCCCCTTAGGAACATTCGTCCTCGAATGTTGATTAATATTCTAACTCCCAAGAATTCTAAAACTTTTGATAGAGTTTCCTTTGTAAATAGGACTATCCGAAACCTGATAAGCAGCCCAAACACATAAACAATGCCACACATGGCTATAGAATAGCATAATAACATCCAGTTGGCCTCACATAACCATCTATTTATGCAAAAATAAAAAAAGGGTTAGCCAAGACTCACCTCAAATATCATCTGTTGTACTTTGAGTTGTGCCTGCCATATTTGTCTCAACATTATCACCTAAAACAAGATATGTGAATTAAGCTCGATAAGTAATTTAAGAGTAAGGAAACTGTATCACACAAGTGTCGATATAAACCTACATCTGGAACAAATGAGGATATCTGGATTTCATATCCTTCTCGGCTTCCCATGTCATTTCCTCTACATAATTGTTCCTCCAAATTACCTTAACTGAAGCCAACTCTTTGATTCGTAACTTATGAACTTGGCGATCTAGGATAGCTACCGGAATTTCCTCATAGGATAGGTCTTCTGTGACTTGGACATCCTCAATGGGGGTAATGCGGGAGGGATCCTCAAGCACTTACGAAGAATGGATACATGAAACATAGGATGAACTGCTTCTAATTCCGAGGGAAACTCAAGTTTATAAGCTACTTGAGCAATTTCCTGGATAATCTGATATGGTCCGACATACCTAGGGCTAAGCTTGCCTCTCTTCCCGAACCTCATCATGCCTTTCATAGGCAACACCTTCAGGACCACCCAGTATCCCACAACGAACTCTAAGTCTCGATGCCGATTATTTGAGTAGGACTTTTGTCGGCTCTAAGTGGTCAACAATTGATCCTGAAACACTTTCACCTTCTTTATGGAATGTTACATCAAATCAGGGCCTAATAATTTTGTCTCGCCAACATCGAACCAACCGATAAGAGAGCTGCATTTCCGCCCATATAGGGCTTCATATGGTGCCATCTAGATACTGGAATAGTAGCTGTTATTATAAGAAAACTCAATAAGTGGCAGATCATCATCCCGATTTCCTTTGAAGTCTAGAACACATGCTCACAACATGTCCTCAAATGTCAGAATAGTGCACCATTTGTCTACGGATGAAAAGTTGTGCTAAGACTGATCTGCGTACCCAAACCTTTCTGGAAGGACCTCCAGAAGTTAGCTGTAAACTTGGCACCTCTATCCGATATAATAGAATTTGGGCCTCCATGAAATCTAACTATTTTCTTAATATATAATCTGGCATAATCATTGTCTAAAAAGGTAGTTCTGACAGGTAAGAAATGAGCTGACTTTATAAGTTTATCCACGATAACCCATAGAGAATCGAACTTCTGACGAGAATTCGGTAATCCCATAATGAAATCCATATTGATTGTCTCCCGTTTCTAGGGCGGAATCTCAATATTCTAAAGCAATCTTTAGAGCTTCTATAGCTCAATCTTAACTTGTTGGCAATTTAGACCCTGAGCGATGTATTCGACAATATTTCTCTTCATATCGTTCCACCAGTATATTTGTCGAAGGTCATGGTAAATCTTAGTAGACCCACGATGAATAGAATACATGGACTGGTGAATCTCTACCAAAATTTTCCCTCAGAGTCCCCAAACATCGGGCACATACAACTGGCCCTTATATTTAAGGACTTCGTCCTTGGACAACTAGAACAACTGCTTTTTCTAAAAGGGAATTCTTTCACCGCCTTTACTTCTGCCACTACCGAGGAATCGACAACATTCTGAACTATGTCACCCCTGTCACCTACATCAAGTAATCGTATACTTCAACTGGCCAATCGATACAAATCTTTAGTCATTTCCAATTTGTCAATTCCCACATGCCTCAGGCTGGCCATTGATTTCCGACTTAGCGTATCAGCCACAATATTTGCCTTGCTGGGATGGTATAGGATATCAACATCATAGTCTTTCAACAATTCAAGACATCCCCGCGGTCTGAACTCCATACAGATAGTGATGCCATATTTTCAGAGAAAATATAATAGCCACCAACTCAAGGTATTGAGTCGGGTAATTCTCCTCATGTTTCCTTAGTTGTCTTGAAGCATATGCAATAACTTTATCGTGCTGCATCAGAACATAACCCAACCCCTCTGGAAGCGTCACAATATAAAACATAACCCTCTGATCCTTCGGGAAGGGCTAGAATATATTTTGATGTTAATTTGCTTTTTAACTCCTGGAAGCTTTTTTCACAAGTATCGGTCCACTAGAATTTAGCCGCCTTATGCGTCAATTTTGTTAATGGAGCAGCAACAGAAGAGAAATTTTCTACAAACCTACGATAGTAACCAGCTAAGCCTAAGAAACTACGCACCTCCGTAGGAGTTGTAGGCCTCAACCAATTTTTAACTACCGCGATATTTTGATTATCAACTTTGATGCCCTCATTCGATACTATATGCCAAAGAAAAGCCACCGAGTTCAACCAGAACTCGCATTTGAAGAACTTAGCATACAACTTACAATCCTGAAGTATCTGTAATGCCGTTCGCAAATGATCTATGTGCTCCTCTTATGACCAAGAATACAACAAAATATCATCAATAAATACAATCACAAAGATTTTCAAAAATGGCTTGAATACTCGATTCATCAGATCCATAAAAGTCGTTGGTGCATTGGTTAGGCAAAATGACATAACGATAATTCATAATGGCCGTATCTGGTCTGAAAGGTTGTCTTCAGGACATCTTTCTCCTTGACTTTTAGTTCATGGTACCCAGATCTAAGATCGATCTTTGAGAAATTCTTAGTGCCTTGCAATTGATCAAACAGGTCATCGATCCTTGGAAGTGGATATTTATTCTTAATCGTTACCTTGTTCAGCTGACGGTAATCAATACACATTCTCAATGAACCATCTTTCTTATAAACAAATAACACCGGGGCACCCCACGAGGAAGTACTGGCCTGATAAAGACCTTATCTAGAAGATATTTCAATTAAGTTTTCAATTCCTTCAATTCAACAAGGGCCATTATGTACGGAGGAATAAATATAAGATGGGTGTCTAGAAACACGTCAATAACGAAATCAATTTACCTTTCAGGAGGAATGCCAGGAAGTTCATCAGGAAATACATCGGGGAATTCATTAACAACAGGGACCGACTAAAGGGCCGGAGTCTTTGCCTCCGCATCTTGCACTCGCACTAGATGATATATATATCATGTCGAGATCATATTCCGAGCCTTAAGGTAGGAAATAAACTCCCCTTGGGTGCTACAACATTTTCCTTCCATTCAATAGAGAGCTCGCCTGGAAAATTAAAGCAAATAACTTTCATCCAACAATCCATACTAGTGTAGCAAGAAGCCAGCCAATCCATACCCATAAAAACATCAAATTCCACCATTTCTAATTCATTCAAATCGGCTAAGGTGTGATGATTATAAATCATCATATCACAACTCTAATATACCCGCCTAACGATCACGGACTCACCCATGGGCGTAGACACTTCAAATGACTGATGCAACAATTCAGGTTCTTTACCACATTTACCAGCAACAAAAAGAGTAATATATGACAAAGTAGAACCTGGATCTATCAAGGCATATACATCAAGGGAAAATACGGATAATATACTTGTAACCACATTCTAAGACGACTCTAGGTCCTGCAAACCTGACAATGCATAAATGAAGTTCTGATGACCGCCTAAGCTTGACGCTCCACCCCTGACCTGCCTCTACCAGTCGTCATCTGTGTGCCTTGCCCAGGAGGGCTTACTAATGAAGAAGAAGCTGCTATAGACCCTGTTGGCTATGCCCCACACCCCAACTCTCATCGGACAAAAGCGCATAGTGTGAATGGGATGCCCACACAAATAACATACATCTGAACCTTGGAGGCATTTCCCAAAATGAGTCCTACTATATCGACTCTAATACGGCATCGGGGGTCTCACCTGACTGGAATATCCTCTATATTGCGGGGCTGGTGCCCATGAACTCTGACCCTGACCAAAATAAGTGGTCCGTATGATGCTGATCCTGAAATTATGGTGGTGCACTAGTCGCTAGATAAGATGGCCATCTAGGAAACTGAGGCCAAAACCCACCTCGAAGCCCTCCCGTATCACCTACGGACCGGGCCCTTTTATGCTATCCCCTATCATGATCTCGATCATCCTCCTGCTGCCTCTTATGTGTCTTCTAAGAATGCGGGCGATGTCTATATTCAGATTTAAGGAAGCCGTGGTACATTTATTAACCAAATGTGGTCTCAAACTACCCATAAATCGATGTACTCGGTCACTCATCTCAGCCACAACAGTAGAAGCATACCAAGCTAAGGAGTTGAATTGTATACAATGCTCCCGAACACTCATATTGAACCTGTATTGCATGGCTCGGTGGAGCTCAACAGGCAAATATTGCTGCAAAAATGCCTCGAAAAATTCCTTCCATCCTGCTGATGGGGCACGGGGTCCCCCAGACTACTCCCAGGTCTCATCCCAAGTCACGAAAATATCTCGCAATATAAAAGATGCAAGCTCTATAGACTCAGTATCGATGGCATACATAACGCATAAAGTCTGCAACATATGATCTAAAAATCTCTGACGATCTATATTTGGATCCGCTCCTGCGAATACTGGAGGGTCCAGATTAATAAAATATCGAACTATCATGCTGACCGCTCTATCTGAGGTGCCAGGGGTCTGAAAATGGGCTTGGAAGGCCACTAGTCGAGTCAACAACTGCACAACACTCCGAATGTCTAAATCGTGATCAGGAGCAACTGGGGAGGAATCGAAGGTACATCAGCTCCTCTATGCCCCTTTGGGGATGGTGCTGCTGCTCCAGAAGCCTGAGAATTTACCTCATCATGAGGATTATCATAATCTACATGGGCAGGTGGCACCCGACTGGTGCCCTCCCCTGCTACCTTATCTAGTCTCCAAACAGTCGCATGTCGTCTAGTAGTAGTAGGCATTGCTGAGAACATCAACAAGATAAAGATTAGGAGATAACACTTACGACTCAGCTTTATCACACGAACTAGATCGGAAAGAAAAGTAACCATCCTAAATATCCTGTGGCCTTTTGTTTATAAGTGTGGTGTATAACACAACCATAAACCAGCCTCTACTAGATACGGTTTGCAGAATCCCTAGGACAAACCTTCTCTAATACTATGTTTGTCACACCCCAACCTTGGGGGGTGTGGCCGACACTCGAAGGCCCGAGCGGACCAACTATAGTATCTAGAACCTCTGACATGGAACCTGGCCGACAAGGCCTCCAAATAACATTAAAAAGACAAGAATATACAATAACCTGCAAGCAAAAGAGTCCCAACATAATATATACAGATAACCAAGGCCGACAAGGATGCAAAGAGAGTATCGTCAACTAACAAGAGGGCCGACAAGGCCATAACAAAATATATACACACTCAGCGCTAGTATGCAATCCTCTAAGAGTGCTATAGTACATAAATAGGCCGGGATAAGGCCCTGCCATACCCAAAATACCAAAAATATATACAATAGTACTTATCGACTCCTATATAGCAACTCCGGAGAAGTGGAGTCGACAACCAACAACTGAGATAGACACCCTACTGAGGAGGTATATTGCCCTGTCTATCTGTACCTACGAGCATGAACACAGTGTCCCAGAAAGGGGCATCAGTACGAAAGATATAATGAATATCTAAGGCAGGTAACATGTGTAAAAAAAAGATATTGTAGAAGAGATATGGGTATAAAAATCAACCTGAACTTAGAAAGAGGCCACTGAGGACATAAACTATTAAAGCCATGCATATATATATATATATATATATATATATATGCATGTCTGTAAAAAGTTATGCCACTCGATAGGGCCATATAATATAGTATAAGGCCCCTCTGTGGGGGAAAATCATATCATAACATACCCGGCCTCAAAAGGGCTCGGCCGTACCAGGCCTTAATAGGACTCGGTAATGTCAGAACCAACTGTAGCGGTATGCACATATAAGTTCCATACCCGACTGACATAACGTGGCTCAGTAAGAAAATAAATACATATATACGTGCAATGAAATAACAATTGCAAGAGATATCACAATTAGAGTCAGAGTGACCATTTATCATTATCCTTCGACTATCATTTTTGTCGCTACGTTCTTCAACCTTGAGATAATCATTCTGAGACTTATCGAATCCGAAAAATTATATTGATAGGGAATACACAAAAACATTATCAATTTCGTCAAGAAAAGCTTAGGATTATTCAATCTTACAATATGAAGATTATTTCAAAGGAGTATTTACATCAAGTCATGCCAAAAAGGAAAGTTGCCCTATATACCTTTTTGATGAAGCTAATTACGTTCCACGGATACTCGCACGTCCTATGGGTGATTATCTACATCATATGAATGATTGGAATCAAAATAGAATCAATAACTATAGGTAGCCTTCACTTAGACAATCTGTCAAATACCTTGAGTACATAGAGCTCTCAAGTTCCTTAACGATGGCAGCTTAACATCAAGACCACAACTTTTGACCTACTTATATTTCTTATCATTTAGAAATAAACCAACCAAATCCAACAATTTAACACCAACATACAGTCTCAAACGAGCAACTCGCAACACACAACTAAATTCCAAGTTCCTCCAATAATTTGCTTTACAACCTCTAAGTAATAACACTCCTACAACTTGTATAAACTTAAGAACAAGAAGGAGATGATGGAACTTACCTCCAATCAGAAGAATCTCTCTAATTTTGAGATCAATTCACTTCCAAGGAGTTTCCAAAATCAGCACAACAAGGAGAAAAGCGACAAGACGATGACCACAAGATTCTTCACGTTACATTTACTTGGGTTGCCTTTAATTTTGGCCTTGGATCATATGAGAACTGTTAGAGAGGGTTTGGAATTTTTTTGGGTTTGGAAATAGTGAAAAATACGAATACAAATGATCTATAGGAATTTGATATATATTTGAATATTTAAACCGTCCTAAGTGGATCCCATAGGGGCTGCCTGTACAATCTCGCAAAAATAAAAATATCTCTCTCTACTCCAATATTGTATCGATGAATAGTTTGTTGCTCAAGAAACTAGATCATATACCTTCAATTTCATGGGTGTATCACCCCGTAATTCTTAGCACATTAAGAATAAATCTCGGCTACATCTGACCCAAATTTTTGCAATCTTATGACTGTAACTTGCAATGACCTTTGACTATTTTTGTTTTACAACTTGCTTGACTTCAAAGCTTAACATACGACTATTGTACAAATAAAATGAATTATAACAAGATATTATTATCATATTAAGCACTCTTATTTTTATCTCAAAAGTACGGGCAATGGTAATCCACTTCCCTTTGACGAACTTCGTCAAAAAGTATTTTCTTTGATTCGTATAACCTTGAATTCTTACGAAACTTACTTATCACCTCAATGATCCTCTCTTAAAATTTTAGAGGGATTTTAAACTCTCTGGGCTTATGTTATTTTATTAACGATACAATGGACATCAAAAGTATGTGGTGTAATAATATGTGCCTTGCACACATCTTGTACTCACAGTTGGGTAGAAGTTCAAGTATAGTTAGCACAAGTTCCTACAAACAAGAGTAAGACATTTAGTTAATAACATAAAGAACATCAATTACACTTAGAATAAAATAAAGATCCCAATACCTTCTGTATATATCTCTTCAGTTCCTAATTGAAGCTCTTTTATTATGTAATAAATAAAAAAAAAGGTCCATATATGCTTGGTCTCTTTGTCTACAACTTCCCAGCCAATTGAAAATATTTGTTGATTTCTATTCCTGCCAACTGCAACTAACAACTCACCCTTACAAGTACCCTCATAAAAACATCCATCAAAGCTAATTATTCTTCTACATCCTTCCAACCAACGCCTCCTCAAAGTATCAAATCACACATAGAAATAAGCAAATAAAGTTTTTCCAGGCTCAACGTTTCTATCAGTCCTTACCCAACATGAGCTGCCACGATTAGTTAGTTTAATTTGATCAACATAATCACAAAACCTAGCAAATTTCTATTTCTAGTCACCCATAAACCCTGTCATAATCTTTTGCTTTGCCATGTGATAGATTGTCCTACCAATATACAAGTCTAATTTATCTTTACAGAGCTTCTGAAGTTCCTAGGTCTTCATATAAGATTGTTTAGTAATCTCATTCTTGAATTTATTTGCAACAAATTTAGAGGTACACAACTTGTTCTTGTTTGAAGTGTTGTATTTGTGCACAAGGTAATAACTTTTCACCATAAAGTCACTTGAATCTCTGTCACGTACAACATACAACAACTAGTTGCATCTCTTCTGTTTGTATGTTTCTCTCACCC
This sequence comes from Nicotiana otophora, assembly GCA_000715115.1. NCBI lineage: Eukaryota > Viridiplantae > Streptophyta > Magnoliopsida > Solanales > Solanaceae > Nicotiana > Nicotiana otophora. Next base: position 118,622 of record AWOL01S0026226.1, on the reverse strand, counting down.
TTTCCTTTTTATTAGGTTTTAGTTTCAACTGGACTTTGTATTCAATAGTATAATTTCCCACGGCCTTCCTAAATTCTTAAACATTCTCAAATATCATTCCAAGTTCAAATATAGCTACTACACAATCATCATCATACCTTAGTTTGGTACTCTTTCTTCTACCAGGTGGATTAACACCCCTAACAACTTTAGGATCTAACTCATCTCTGGTGGCATCGCTATCTGCCTCTAAACTATGAATATACTTCTCATCACCCCTTAATATTCATGTGTATCTAGCAGTCTTGTTTCTTACAATTACTTCAAAGCCTTTATTAATTTCAGCTACTCCCAAAGGTATTTAATTCTTTGCAACATCTTTTTTTTGTCTTTGCTTTTTACTTTTTTTAATCTTTCTTTCTTTCCTAACATATATCAGCTCTTCATCAACCACCAAATCAGCTTCGTCTAGAATACCATCTTCTTGTGAGTCATAGCTACTTTCCATATCTGTTTCAGCCCCATCCAAAGGTTTCTCAGCCATTTGTTTATGTAATGACCCAATGTCACTTTGAGATTTGGCATTCCGTTTGGTAGTTTAAGGTCTTGAAAAGCTTCATATTATATATTATGACTTGCGTGTATGGTTGGTTTCGGTTTTCGGGCAATTCAGGATTGATTTGGAAGAATAATTCTTGTTTTATAAGCTTAAGTTGGAAATATTGACCGAGGTTTGGCTTTTACGAAAAAGACCCCAAAACAGTATTTCGATGGATCCAATGGGTTCGTGTTGTGATTTGGACTTGGGCGTATGCCCCGAATTAAATCCATAGGTCCCTGGGTTGATTTGGCATGTTTTGCCGAAAGTTGTCAATTTGAAAGTTTGGAAATTTCTTATGTTTGACTTTATGGATATCATATTCAGATTTTAGTTTTGGAACTTGGAATAGGTCCGTTATGCAATTCGGATCTTGTCTGCAAAGTTTGGCGTCATACCGTATTAATTTGATAGGAATTGTCTGGAAAGTTTGTCTGCAAAGTTGTCATGCATTTTTATATCCGATTCGTGATTCTAGATGTTATTTTGGTATTTTGATCACGCGAGCAAATTTATATAATATTTATAGACTAGTATAGATATTTTTTGTAGAGCCTCGAGTGCTCGGGTGAGTTTCAGATGTGTTCCGAAGAGTTTTGTGAGTGTTTCAGGTTGCTGGTTTATGGTCAGGTGCAACTGGTCTCGCAAATGCGAGATATGGTTCGCATTTACGGACCTCGCATTTATGAGGTGGGCATCACTTTTGCGAGGTCTGGTGATGTTGGTTGTTATCGCATTTGCGATAAGGGCTCAGCATTTGCGATGTCGCTTTTGCGAAGCCTTTGTCGCATTTGCGATAATGGCCGGGCAATGGAAGGTTCGCGTTTGCATGCTTTTTCGTCGCATTTGTGAAGCTTTTGATGCTTTTGCAATGTCTGCGTGGCCTTGGCAGCATTCGCTTTTGTGAACAATGGGTCGCATTTGCGAACTCTGGGTTCCAAATGCGACTTCTGCAACTGAACATAAGGGTTGAATTACGGGACTTAACTTCATTTTCTAATATTTTGGAACCCTAAGCTTAGAAGGAGGCAATTTTGGGAAGGGATTTTCACGCACCATCATTGGGTAAGTGATTTTGATCAATTTCTAACTATATTACATGATTAAATATGAGATTTAACATCAAAAGTTTGATAATCAAAGTGTGATTTTGGAAACTTTTGTCTATATTTTGAAAAATAAAAGTTTAGGATTTGAGAGTCGAATTGGACTCGGATTTTGAAACAAAACACATATATAGACTCGTAGGGTTATGAGTAGTCAAGATTTATCCTTGGATCCGAGTTTTGACCAGGCGGGCCCGGGGTTTACTTTTGCTGACTTTTGAGCAATTGTATAAAACTCATAGCCTTACTTATTGAAATTGGTTTCTCTTGCATTATTTGATGTTATTAAGTCGATTTTGGTTAGATTTGAGCCGAGTGGAGGTGAATTGTAAAGGAAAAGCTATTTTTGAGTATTTATTTGGCCTAGTTGAGGTAAGTATCTTGCCTAGCTTTGTGTGGTGAAAACTATCCCATAGGGATTAGTTTGATTGCACTATTTGAATAACGTGGAAGACGTGTATATGAGGTGACGCGTATGTACACGGCCTTATATGTAGAAATTTGACCGGTTTAGACCCTTAGGCTTCTTTCATACATCTAATTGAAGTTTCCCTAGCACGTTATATCCTCCATTGTTAGATTTACTCTTACATGCTTTATTTCAAGTTATTAGCACATGTTCTATCTTTTATTGTCAAATATACTCTTATATGCTTTAATTGAAGTTGTTGCCTCTTTTATTATCATGTTATCTATTCCATTGTTTATTTACTCTTCTTTGAAATCGTTACTTCATATGTATTCCTTTCATTGTTGAGCTTATTTTTCTGTTTAATTATGCTGTTGAAATTCTTGTATTGATTTACTTGTCATACTCCCGTGCTATTGTTATTATTGATATTTGCACATGCGGCATGACAAGAAAAAGTGGAATAATTATTTATGCGCGTGTGGCGAGACAAGGCGGGCATTTACTGTATAGTTGCACACACGGCGAGATAAGGGGGGCTATGTCGGAGATGATTTGTGATTGTCTGTGGGCACTGTTATTGGTGATATTAGTGTAGTGGTATAACCTTCTTGTGTGTGTCATGCATATTACGGATTTAGTGGTGGTTTTTCCAATATGCTACTCGGCGTCTCTGATTTTACATGTTGATTTTAACTGTGATAGTACACTTGCACAAGCATACACGGTAACATGTCACATATATCAGTCCAGGAGTATGAATCTTAATGTTTATTAATCATGTACTTGTATTCTTTTATACCTTCCATCTGTGCGTGGATCGGACTATTAGCTCATGAGTTGTCCATGCAGTTATGAGGTATTGTTAATATTGGCTCATGAGTTGTTCGTGCAGATCTGAGGTATTAATTGTATTTTCACATGAGTGGTCTGTGCAGTACATGAGTTGTCCGTATGATTATGATTGGTAATCTGGGCACGAGATGCCATGTGATTATGATTTGTGATTTGGGACCCGTAACTTGTAATTATGAGGTGTAGTATCTCGGGGTGATTCTTGTGTAAACCTTGTGAAAGAACAGTTGGTTATTTGGTTGTCATTTGCATTTACTTAATTGGGTTCGTCGGTACCCTTACTGCGTTCTGATTACTTTGTGGCGTTATCACTTGCTTACTCCTTGTTGCTATTTGTTGCTTCTACTTTCCATTTGCTAGTGTTATATTGTTATTCTTTCCATGTTTCGCTTTATATTGTTATTTGTTTCCTCTGTTAGTTTATATTAATACTTGCATAGGTTATTATATCTAGTAGGTGTATCGACTGTACCTCGTCCCTACTCCATCGAGGTTACTCTTGATACTTACTGGGTACTATTGTGATGTACTCATGCTACTCTTCTGCATATTTGTGTACAGATCCAGATACCTCTAAGTGTGCCGGTCGTTAGCTAGTTGTTGGAGAGTTTCTAGGAAGACTTCAAGATATACCTGCCACTACCCTCCCAGGCTTCAGAGTTACCTTTTGGAGCTTTACATTGTTACTGTTTACTTCTATTCCAAGCAGTGATGTATTTGATATTCTTAGTTACTCTTAGAAAGGCTTATAACTTTGTACTATCAATTTTGGGATATTGTATATTTGTTGATCCTTGTTAGCTAAGTATGGCATTTACTGGTTCATAATTAATGGTTAAATGGTTTAAATCTATTAATAACTTAGCATGTGTTAGGCTTACCTAGTCTTAGAGACTAGGTGCCATCACGACATCCTAAGGTGGGAATTTGGGGTCGTGACAAGTTGGTATCAGAGCTCTAGGTTCATAGGTGCTACGAGTCATAAACAAGTGTAGTAGAGTCTTACGTACAAGGTACAGAGACGTCTGTACTTATCTTCGAGAGGCTACAAAACTATTAAAAAAACTTCACTTCTTTCATTCTTATCGTGCAAGTTTATTGATTTTGAAGTTTGAGCCTTGTCATTCTATTCTCTCATAGATGGTAAGGACACGAGCTACAGTTATCGATGATGCTTCCTTCAGAATTGGTATTGCTAGAGGTCGGGGCAGAGCCAGCTAATGCAACCACACTCACTTGTGCTTAGTTTTTAAAGATGTGCTTGAGGGAGTTTGTTCCCCAGATCCTTCGAGATGCGTGGCACACAGAATTCGAGAAGCTATGCAAGGGCACTATGACAGTGTCGGAGAACATCATCAAATTCAGCAAGTTGTCCCGACATGCACCTGCCTTGGTTCCTACAGTCAGAGAGTGAGTCCGCAGATTTATGAAGGGGCTCAGTTATAGTCTTAGACTCAGAGTTAGAGGCAGATACTCTGTTTCAGCAGGTTGTAGAGATTGCTCGGAGGTTGGAGGGTATGCAGGGTCAGGAGAGGAAGGACTAGGAGGCTAAGAGGCCACATGGACCTGGAGGATTTACTAATCCCTATTTTGGAGGCATGGTGCATCATGATAGAGGTTTTGTGAGTCATCCAGTTCAGTCTGAACTTTAGGTTTCACGTGGTACTTTAGATATCCATGAATCCTAGAGTACCCGTTTCGGACAGTTTCCAAAGCCACGTCAGTAGAGATGTCTCTTTAAATGTGGGGATACTAGGAACATGATGAGGGATTGTCTCCAGACTTCGGGCTAGTGTACCACAACATAGTATTCAGGCTATGGGTTCCGCTTCAATTGTTGTTATACCTGCACCGCCAACTAGGGTGGAGGTCAGACGGGTAGAGATTGTCCTGGAGGGGGAGGCGAAACCCATTGTTATGCTTTTCCTGGTTGGACTGAGGATGTTGTACCAGATGATGTCATTACAGGTATGGTTTTGGCTGGTTATAGAGATGCATTAGTATTATTTTGATCTGATCGTAATTATTAGTAAGCTTCATCCTACCTTGCTCCGTATATGGTTGCGTTTCCTGATTCTTGTACTTTGTTCATGTGTTCACGCCAGTTGGGGAATTCTATTACGATAGCATGTGTCTATCATTCTGGTTTTGGTCGCTATTGAGGGTCATGAGGCTTGGGCGGACTTTTTGTTAGTTAATACAGTAGGTTCTGATATGTTTTTTTGATGGTTTGACCATGACTTGTGATTTGGGTGCTCTATAGGTATGGGAAATCTATTATGTGTTGTGATTTTTTCGCTAAGGGATTGAGTTAGTAGAAGGTTTTTAGTTGTGAGATGTTACCTTGCTTGTGATTCTTAGTCGAGGATGGGAACCTTGTATTCTTTGCCGATAGGTGTGTTTGTACCGGGCTGGGTGTCATGGAAGGGTCATGTTAGGATGAGATTCATTATGATTATTGCGTGTTCTTTGGTTCTTTTTTATGGGATTGACTCGTAGTATGGTAACGGCGGAGAGTTGTACCAGTTGGACTTGTTTGGTAGTTCTCTCATATGCTTCTCTTTCCATGTTCAGTTGAATCAGAGTTGTGCTTGTTGAGTTTCGATTGCAATGCATGTGCCCAGGTGGCGTTTGAGGTGGCTTGTTGGTCGGGTGAGTATTTATGAGTTTCATATGTTTCTTACAGCATTATTAGCATTGGGAAGGTTTAGAACAAGGTTCTAGTCGATATGACACTATTTACCGGTACCGGGTTTGGTAATGGGCAGCTATTGCGGTCAGAGTTATTGTTATGGCCATATGGGTGATGTATTACGTCGTGTGGTTATACCTTGTGGATGTATGCATAAGTTGTTACAGCTAGTTGAGGATTTTACAGTGTGTTTATGTGAGAATAGGGCCCTTGGTAGATGTTGAGATTCGATTCTAAGGCTTATCGACATGAGTGGAATGAATAATCTTCGGTTGAGATGATGTTGTTGGGCTTATGTAGATTGGGTGATGTAAGAACACACGTGTGTATGTGTATGGTGAGATATACAATGATTTGATGGCTTTGGAAAGATTCTTGGCACGTTCGAGGACGAACGCTTGTTTAAGAGGGGGAGAATGTAACGACCCAATATGTCGTTTTGAGATTTGGCATTCCGTTCGATTGTTTAACATCTTGAGAAGATTCATATTATATATTACGACTTGCGTGTATGGTCGGTGTCGGTTTTCGGGGAAATTCGGGATTGATTTGGAATAATGATCCTAGTTTATAAGCTTAAGTTAGAAATATTGACTGAGATTTGACTTTTGTGAAAACGGCCCCGGAATGGTCTTTCGATGTCTCCTATGGGTTCTTGTTGTGATTTTGGACTTGGGAGTATGCCCAAAATTGAATTTGGAGGTCCCTAGATTGATTTGGCATGTTTTGCCGAAAGTTAGCAATTTAAAGGTTTAGAAATTTCTTAGGTTTGACTATGGTTTCACTTTATTGCTATCGAGTTCGGATTCTGGTTTTGGGACTTGGAATAGGCCCGTTATGCTATTTGGATCTCGTTTGCAAAGTTTGTTATCATTCCGAGTTGATTTAATAGGAATTTGACGAATGATTGTATTTTTAAAAGTTTTTAAGTTTCAATGTAAATTTCATGTATTTTTTATGTTCAATTCGTGGTTCTAGATGTTATTCTTGTATTTTGATCACATGAGCGAGTTTGTATGATACTTTTAGACTTGTATGGATGTTTGGTGTGGAGCTTCGAGGGCTCGTGTGAGTTTCGGGCGCGTTCCGGAGAGTTTCAGGTTGCTGGTTTATGGTCAGGTGCAGCATGTCTCGCAAATGCCAGATATGGTTCGCATTTGCGAGGTGAGCATCGCTTTTGCGAGGTCTGGTGATGTTAGTTCTTTTTGCATTTACGATAAGGGCTCCGTATTTGCGATGTCGCTTTTGCAAAACCTAAGTCGCATTTGCCATAATGGCCAGGCAGTGGCAGGTTCGCATTTGTGAGCTTTTTCGTCGCATTTGCCATTGGCCATGCTTTGAATTTGCGAAGGTTTTGTTGCATTTGCAATGTTTGAGTGGGCTTGGCAGTGTTCGCTTTTGCGAAAAATGGCTCGCATTTGCGAACCCAGGGTCGCTAATGCGACTTCTGCAGCTGAACATAAGGGTTGAATTACGAGACTTAGCTTTATTTTGTCATATTTTAGAACCTTAGACTCGGTAGGAGGCGATTTTGAGGAGGGATTTTCTCACACCATCATTGTGTAAGGGATTTTTATCAATTTCTAACAATATGTGGGATTTGAGAGTCGAATTGGACTCAGATTTTGAAACAAATTACATATATAGAATCGTGGGGTTATGGGTAGTCAAGATCTACCTTTGAACCCGGTCATGACCGGGCGAGCTCAGGGTTGACTTTTGTTGACTTTGAAGAATTTTATAAAGATTATAGCTTTACTTATTGGAATTGGTTTCTCTTGCATTATTTGATGTTATTAAGTCGATTTTGGTTAGATTTGAGCCGAGCAGAGGTAAATTGTAAAGGAGAAGTTATTTTTGAGTGTTGATTTGTCCTAGTTGAGGTAAGAGCTTGCCTAACTTTGTGTGGGAAAACTACCCCGTAGGGATTGGTTGGATTGCACTATTTGAATTACGTGAAAGACGTGTATACGAGGTGACGAGTGTGTACACAACCTTATATGCAGAACTTTGCCCGGTTTAGACTCTTAGGCATCTTTCATGCATCTAATTGAAGTTGCCTAATCACGTTATATCCTCCATTAATAGATTTACTTTTATATGCAGCACATACATATCCAACAAATCATAATGTACTAGGTCTTTGACAATGTCTAATATACTTGAATAAGATTTAACCTAAAAATATCCATTACTTTGTGAGGCTTTATAATAAAATCCTTCCACAGTGGGGTACGTCAAAGTTTTAGTATAATATAGCAGCTCGATCATTTACGGGTTCCTTTTTCTCGACATATGCTTGATCTCCATCTTTGAAAAATGCACCCCCATAGCGAAAGAGTATTATAATGTCATCTTTTATAAGATTATCTCAAAGAAAACCCCCAAACAATATAGCAACAAAAGCTGACCGAATATTTTAAAGGAAAACCCAAAAAATCCTACCTTTATAGAGAATTTAGAAAACGCTAAAATTCAGAAATGAATGCCACATAAAGGGCAAAAGAATACCTCTTGAGTCATAGACAGTCCAATAACATTATTAGTTGATACTCTTCACAAACAATAACTTGAATCTTCAAATAGTTGACATGCTACCTTCCACTAGTCAACCGTGAATAACTATATAACTGATAGCACACGAAATATGAGATGATTTCAGCGATAAATTGATGAAAATGGACTGCAAATAGAGTGAGAATAGAAGGAAAATGATGGAATTTCTCTAGTTTGTTTTTTCAAACCAAAAATGTCCATACAGTAACGGGGAGAAGAGAATAATTTGGAAAATCGAACATGTCTTTTATTTAAATGGGAGACTAATTCACAATCTGATGTGGATTATTATAACATGTGGCATATTTTAATTAGTTTATCTTTCTACGTCAGATGCGCTTAACAACATGCGATTCACTACATCTAACACCCGGTCGAGTTGTGAGTAGTTGTGCCTAATAGGAACGTATATTAATATAGTATTGTGTTCAACTGAAAAAGAGCTAAGTTCAAGTGTCTAAATGGGCATGCAACTTTAAGGGTCCGTACATGTATTTGGTCTTTGGTTTACAAGTTCAGTGACTCGTAGATCAGCTTTGGGAAAGATATATATGCGATAATCAAGAGAAAATAATAATTTTGATGAGGGAAATAATATCACCGGCCAGTGGATTTAATATTGCTGATTTTTTCCTACATGGAAATCCCTTCACGGTATTGGTGGTATGAAATCTTGATTGTTGAAGGACTCATCGTAAGATTGACTCAATTTTAGAAAATGAGGTCAAAGAGCACAAACGCAATTGAGCAAGTGGCAAAAAATATAATGGTGTAAGTAAATGTGTCAATTAAATCAAGAAGTTAGGGGACAACTTTATAATATCATGTAAGTAAAAGTGTCAATTTATATCAGTATTTTAAAAGGCGTTTTCGGGGCAAGCTCTGGGGCGAGGCGTATAAAAAATGTCCTGGGCGATTGTGGGGGGGCAAAAGTCTCAAGAGGCGTATGTCCAGTAATTCAGGGCGTACGCCCGAGCGTTGAGATGCGTTTTTGAAGTGAGGCGTAATCCCAAGAAATATTTTCAAATTAAAACAAAATTTTTTGAATAAGTCCTTAATATATACCCAAATTCTCATTGAACAACTTGTAATTACTCAACAATTCTAAAAAGGAACTGAAACATTAAATACAAAAGTCAAGACATTTTTTTTTATTATTAGAAGCCCTAATTTATGGTCTTTATATTGTCTGCTACTCTCGCAAAAGCAACGAACAATTAATTTATTTTGCAAATACAAAAAAAACTCATTCTCCTCCATAGCAGCCAGTTCAAAGTTTAAATTGCAGGTTAGTCATTCTTTTTGTTCCTCCACGTAACTGGCGTATAATCTATTATACGCCAGTTAAAAGAATAAAGTTTTTACGTGATGAGGGATTGTTAGCAGAGAGGTTGCTTTGAGTGTGGGGATACTAGGAACATGATGAGGGATTATCTCCAGACTTCGGGCTGGTGCACCACAACATAATATTCAGGCTATGGGTTCCGCTTCAATTGTTGTTATACCTGCACCGCCAGCTAGGGTGGAGGTCAGATAGGTAGAGATCGTTCTGGAAGGGGAGGCCAAACCCATTGTTATACTTTTCCTGGTTGGACTGAGGCTACCAGATGATGTCATTACATGTATGGTTTCGGCTGGTTATAGAGATGCATTTGTATTATTTTGATCTGATCTTAATTATTAGTAAGCTTCATCCTACCTTGCTCCGTATATGGTTGTGTTTCCTAATTCTTGTACTTTGTTCATGTGTTCACGCCGGTTGGTGAATTCTATTATGATAGCATGTGTCTATCGTTCTGGTTTTGGTCGCTATTGAGGGTCATGAGGCTTGGGCGGACTTTTTGTTAGTTAATACAGTAGGTTCTAATATGATTTTTGGATGGTTTGACCATGACTTGTGATTTGGGTGCTCTATAGGTATGGGAAATCTATTATGTGTTGTGGTTTTTTCGCTACGGGATTGAGTTAGTAGAAGGTTTTTAGTTGTCAGATGTTACCTTGCTTGTGATTCTGAGTCGAGGACGGGAACCTTGTATTCTTTGCAGATTGGTGTGTTTGTACCAAGCTGGGTGCCGTGGTAGGGTCATGTTAGGATGAGATTCATTATGGTTATTGCGTGTGCTTTGGTTCTTCTTTATGGGATTGACTCGTAGTAAGGTAACAGCGGAGAGTTGTACCTGTTGGACTTGTTTGGTAATTCTCTCATATGCTTCTCTTTCCATGTTCAGTTGAATCCGAGTTATGCTTGTTGAGTTTCGATTGCAATGCATGTGCCCAGGTGGCGTTTGATGTGGCTTGTTAGTCGGGTGAGTATTTATGAGTTTCATATGTTTCTTACAGTATTATTAGCGTTGGGAAGGTTTAGAATAAGGTTCTAGTCAATATGACACTATTTACCGTACCGGGTTTGGTAATGGACAGCTATTGTGGTCAGAGTTATTGTTATGGCCATATGGGTGATGTGTTACATCGTGTGGTTATACCTTGTGGATGTATGCATAAGTTGTTACAGCTAGTTGAGGATTTTACAGTGTGTTTATGTGAGAATAGGGCCCTTGGTGGATGTTGAGATTCGATTCTAAGGCTTATCGACATGAGTGGAATGAATAATCTTCGGTTGAGATGATGATGTTGGGCTTATGTAGATTGGGTGATGTAGGAACACACGTGTGTATGTGTATGGTGAGATATACAATGATTTGATGGCTTTGGAAAGATTCTTGGCACGTTCGAGGATGAACGCTTGTTTAAGACGGGGAGAATGTAACGACCCAACATGTCGTTTTGCGATTTGACATTCCGTTCGGTGGTTTAACATCTTGAGAGGATTCATATTATGTATTACGACTTGCGTGTATCGTCGGTGTCGGTTTTCGGGGAAATTCGGGATTGATTTGAATAATGATCCTGGTTTATAAGCTTAAGTTAGAAATATTGACTGAGGTTTGACTTTTGTGAAAATGACCCTGGAATGGTATTTCGATGTCTCCGATGGGTTCGTGTTGTGATTTTGGACTTGGGCGTATGCCCGAAATTGAATTTGGAGGTCCCTAGGTTGATTTGGCATGCTTTGCCGAAAGTTGGCAATTTAAAGGTTTAGAAATTTCTTAGGTTTGACTATGGTTTCACTTTATTGCTATCGAGTTCGGATTATGATTTTGCTACTTGGAATAGGTCTGTTATGCTATTCGTATCTTATCTGCAAAGTTTATTGTCATTCCGAGTTGAAGTAATAGGAATCTGACGCATGGTTGTATTTTTAAAAGTTCTTAAGTTTCAATGTAAATTCCATGTATTTTTTATGTTCGAGTCGTGGTTCTAGATATTATTTTGGTATTTTGATCGCACAAGCGAGTTTGTAAGTTATTTTTAGACTTGTATGGATGTTTGGTGTGGAGCCTCGAGGGCTCGAGTGCATTTCAGACGCGTTCCGGAGAGTTTTTGAGAGTTTCAGGTTACTGGTTTATGGTAAGGTGTAGCATATCTCGCAAATGCCAGATATGGTTTGCATTTGCGAGGTGAGCATCGCTTTTGCGAGTCTGGTGATGTTAGTTCTTTTCACATTTACTATAAGGGCCCCGCATTTGCGATGTCTCTTTTGCGAAGCCTAAGTCGCATTTGCGATAATGGCTAGGCAGTGGCAGGTTCGCATTTGTGATAATGGTTAGGCAGTGACAGGTTCGCATTTGTGAGCTTTTTAGTCGCATTTGCGATTGGCCATGCTTCGAATTTTCGAAGGTTTTGTTGCATTTGCAATGTCTGGGTGGGCTTGGCTGTGTTTGCTTTTGCTAACAATAGGTCGCATTTGCGAACCCAGGGTCGCTAATGCGACTTCTGCAGCTGAACATAAGGGTTGAGTTACGAGACTTAGCTTTATTTTGTCATATTTTGGAACCCTATACTCGGTAGGAAGCGATTATGAGAAGGGATTTTCTCACACCATCATTGAGTAAGGGATTTGTATCAATTTCTAACAATATGTGGGATTTGAGAGTCGAATTAGACTCAGATTTTAAAACAAATTACATATATACAATCGTGAGGTTATGGGTAGTCAAGATCTACCTTTGGACCCGGTCATGACCGGGCGAGCCCAGGGTTGATCTTTGCTGACTTTTGAAGAATTTTATAAAGATTATAGCTTTACTTATTGGAACTGATTTCTCTTGCATTATTTGATGTTATTAAGTCGATTTTGGTTAGATTTGAGCCGAGCAGGGGTGAATTGTAAAGGAGAAGCTATTTTTGAGTGTTGATTTGTCCTAGTTGAGGTAAGAGCTTGCCTAACTTTGTGTGAAAAAACTACCCCGTAGGGATTGGTTGGATTGCATTATTTAAATTACGTGAAAGACGTGTATATGAGGTGGCGAGTGTGTACACAACCTTATATGTAGAAATTTGCCCAGTTTAGACTCTTAGGCATCTTTCATGTATCTAATTGAAGTTGCTTAATCATGTTATATCCTCCATTAATAGATTTACTTTTATATGCTTTATTTGAAGTTATTATTATACGTTCTATCGTTTGTTGTCAAATATACTCTTATATGGTTTAATTGAAATTGTTGCCTATTTTATTGTCATGTTATCGCTTCCATTGTTGATTTACTCTTCTTTGAAGTCGTTATTTCATGTTATCCCTTTCATTGTTGATCTTTTTTTTCTGTTTAATTATGTTGTTGAAATTCTTGTATTGATTCACTTGTCGTACTCCCGTGCTATTGTTATTATTGATATTTGCACATGCGGCGTGACAAGGCTGGCTATATACATTGGGTTTGTGCATGTGGCGAGAAAAGGTGGGATAATTATTTATGTGCGTGTGGCGAGATAAGGCGGGCATTTACTGTATTGTTGCACATGCGGCGAGACAAGGGAGGCTATGTCGGGGATGATTTGCGATGGTCTGTGGGTATTGTTATTGATGATATTTGTGTAGTGGTATGACCTTCTTGTGTGTGTCATGCATATTACGCATTTGTGATGTTGTTTCTAATGTGCTACTCGGTGTCTCTAATTTTACCTGTTGATTTGAACTGTGATAGTACACTTGCACGAGCATACACCGTAACATGCCAGCTACATCAGTCCAGGAGTATGAATCTTGATGTTTATTGATCATGTACTTGTATTCTTATATACCTGCCTTTTGTGCGTGGATTGGACTATTGGCTTATGAGTTGTCCGTGCAGATATGAGGTATTGTTACTATTGACACGTGAGTTGTCCGTGTAGATCTGAGGTATTAATGGTATTGGCACATGAGTGTTCCTTGCAGCACGTGAATTGTCCATGCAGTTATGATTTGTAATGTAGGCACGAGATGTCATGTGATTATGATTCGTGATTTGGGACCCGTGACTTGTGATTATGAGGTGTAGTACCTCGGGGTGATTCTTGTGTAAACCTTGTGAAAGAACGGTTAGTTATTTGGTTGTCATTTGTTTTTCCTTAATTGGGTTCGCTGGTACCCTAACTACATTATCATTACTTTGCGGTGTTATTACCTTTTTACTCCTTGTTGCTATTTATTGCTTCTACTTTCCACTTGCTAGTGTTATATTGTTATTATTTCCATGTTTCGATTTATATTGATATTCGTTTCCTCTGTTAGTTTATATTAATACTTGCACTGGTTATTATGTCTACTAGGTGTCTTGACTGTACCTCGTCACTACTACACCAAGGTTAGTCTTGATACTTACTGGGTACCGCTGTGGTGTACTCATGCTATGCTTCTGCATATTTTTGTGCAGATACAGGTACCTTTGAGCGTGTCAGTCGTTAGCTAGCTATTGGAGATTTGCTACGGATACTTCAATATATATCTGTCACTACGCTCGCAGGCCTCGAAGTCACCTTCTGGAGCTTCACATTGTTATTGTTTACTGGTTCATGATTTATTTTTAAATGGTTTAAATCTGTTAATAACTCAGCATGTGTTAGGCTTACCTAGTCTTAGAGACTAGGTGCCATCACGACATCCTAAGGTGTAAATTTGGGATCCTGACAATTTACTCTCATCAACTACATCAACATTAACCCTTTCATTTGCTTCAGTTAATCCTTCATCCACTTCTATATTGATATTTTCTAAGTTTTCATTCTCACCAGCTAGGTCTTTCTTCGCAGCATATAACATCTAGCTATTACAATAGTTTGAGTTGGACATGTTTCAGTCAAATGTGTTGTTTGTATCCTCTAGCCAAGTGCCAAACCTCCATGTAGCACCTCAAACGCTCTCACCCGGCGTCATGTGTTGCGTTCCAAAAGGATTTGGCCAAATTGTATCTCTAACGTACACCTTCGATTGTTGTGGTTGTCCATGAATGTGATGGTGCGTGCAAGTAAATTTGAGACCTTTGTCTTTCCAAAAGTTGTGATGCATTGCCGAGTAACATGCCTGGTGATGAATGTTGTTGAATTAAAGAGTGTTATAATGTAGTCTTCCATAAGATTATCTCAAAGAAAACCTCCAAAAATATAGCAACAAAAGCTGACCGAATATTTTAAAGGAAAACCCAAAAAAACCTACCTTTATAGAGAATTTAGAAAACGCTAAAATTCAGAAATGAATGCCGGGGCAAAATAATACCTCTTGAGTCATAGACAGTCCAATAACATTATTAGTTGATACTCTTCACAAACAATAACTTGAATCTTCAAATAGTTGAAATGCTACCTTCCACTAGTCAACCGTGAATAACTATATAACTGATAGCACACGAAATATGAGATGATTTCAGCGATAAATTGATGAAAATGGACTGCAAATAGAGTGAGAATAGAAGGAAAATGATGGAATTTCTCTAGTTTGTTTTTTCAAACCAAAAACGTCCATACAGTAACGGGGAGAAGAGAATAATTTGGAAAATCGAACATGTCTTTTATTTAAATGGGAGACTAATTCAAAATCTGATGTGGATTATTATAACATGTGGCATATTTTAATTAGTTTATCTTTCTACATCAGATGCGCTTAACAACATGCGATTCACTACATCTAACACCTGGTCGAGTTGTGAGTAGTTGTGCCTAATAGGAACGTATATTAACATAGTATTGTGTTCAATTGAAAAAGAGCTAAGTTCAAGTGTCTAAATGGGCATGCAACTTTAAGGGTCCGTACATGTATTTGGTCTTTGGTTTACAAGTTCAGTGACTCGTAGATCAGCTTTGGGAAAGATATATATGCGATAATCAAGAGAAAATAATAATTTTGATGAGGGAAATAATATCACCGGCCAGTGGATTTAATATTGCTGATTCTTTCCTACATGGAAATCCCTTCACGGTATTGGTGGTATGAAATCTTGATTGTTGAAGGGCTCATCGTAAGATTGACTCAATTTTAGAAAATGAGGTCAAAGAGCACAAACGCAATTGAGCAAATGGCAAAAAATATAATGGTGTACGTAATTGTGTCAATTAAATCAAGTAGTTAGGGGACAACTTTATAATATCATGTAAGTAAAAGTGTCAATTCATATCAGTGTTTTAAAAGACGTTTTCGGGGCAAGCTCTGGGGCGAGGCGTACAAAAAATATCCTGGGCGATTATGGGGGGCAAAAGTCTCAAAAGGCGTATGTCCAGCAATTCAGGGCGTACGCCCGAGCATTGAGGCGCGTTTTTGAAGTGAGGCGTAAGCCCAAGAGATTGTTTCAAATTAAAACAAAATTTGCTGAATAAGTCCTTAATATATACCCAAATTCTCAATGAACAACTTGTAATTACTCAAAAATTCTAAAAAGGAACTGAAACATTAAATATAAAAGTCAAGACTTTTTTTATTGCTAGAAGCCCTAATTTATGGTCTTTATCTTGTCTGCTACTCTCCCAAAAGCAACGAACAATTAATTTATTTTGCAAATACAAAGAAAACAATCTAAGTGGCATATAATAAATTATTTTGACTAAGGATCTTTAGTATTCTCTTATTTATTACCTGTGTCTACTATTTAGGCAGAATATCCTCGTCCATTCTTATTAAGAAACTGAAAGAAACCTCAAAAACAGAAGAAAGGGTGAAAAGTGAGGAAGAAAGAGATGAAGAAATAGAAATAATTTTCGCAATGAAGGGGACTAAACAGGAAAAAGAGGGATCCACTGAAGTGATCCTTATCGATTTTTGTGGGAATGAAGTACATCTACATATATATTTCACTTATTTATAGTTTTCTTCAAATTTTATGTAATTTTACCAATTTAAAAATATTTACTATAATTATATTATTTTATAAAATATTAATAAATACCCATGGGGCTCATACCCCGTGCCTCAGGACTTAGGCCTCACTGAAGCATACGTAAAACGTCTCGCCTTACGCCCACACCTTTTAAAACACTAATTCATACATTAAGGCTTAAGTTAAGATTATAAGATTTTCAGGTTGGACATGCCAATTCTGCTCTTCTATTAGTAGCTAAAGGAAGAAATAAGATCAGAAGTACTTAGAGGATGTTTGGTTGACAACTGACATATATTTCATATAAAATAATATATATACATTTCTATATAAGTATACAACATTAATAACACTGCGTTTGATTTTTCATTTTAATATCATAAATTATGTGGAGATCAATACCGAAAACCAAGCACTTAATTATTAGTCAATAATAGAGATCATATCAGTAATTGAGTGTTTTATACAACAGTATATAAATAATACATGCTTTTACATTAAGATTGAATTTTCTTATCTCTCAAATCAAATCCTAATGGTGTTAATATTTTTTTAGTTTGGCAAGCTTACCAGCTTCCAAAGCTTGACTTAGTGGCATGAAGAGGACTCTGAACTACTACAAACAAGAATGGTCTCCGATGTTAATATTAATTTAAAGAATATATATGAAGTTTTGGTTTGTAAACTAGGATTTAAGTTTTATAGGATTTTTTTATATTTTGTTTTACATTATCATGTGGTGACATATTAATTTTTAGTCACGATACTATTTATGAAGAGATATTACTTGTAGTGATATGATAGGCAAAATACATAAAGAGGCACCTAAAGTTGGCCCCAGATGTCTATCTCACACTCCAACTTACTAGGTGACGATATACACATTTTATGTTTGGTTTTATTGTGTCAAGTAAACACACGTCTCTGAAAGGTATAATGCGTGACATACAGTCGCGCCTACGTGGTTAAGTGAACCAATCAGAATTTAACATGTAGACTACACGTGATTAAACTTTCCAGCGATAAATTAAAACAAAAAAGAAAATAAAAATTAAAACGATACAAAAGAGGGCAAATTAAACGGGAGTTTTCATTTCAGTAAATTTCTTTTTACTGAAAACCCTAATTCCCAAATCTCCTCAAATCGATCTTCATTAATCTCTTCAATGGTGGGGGTAATTGTTCAATATCTTCGATAAAGCTTAAAAAACTATAACCTTATTCATTCTTTGCCTATAATTTTGCTTCGTTCATCTATCGTTAGTCATTGGTGTGGAAGATATCGATATCAATTGGAGTGAGCTTGAAGACAAATAACAGAAGAGATTTTATTAAGAGGTATTAACATTTCTACTATTTGTTATCTCTTTTTCATGCATTTGTAAATGAGATTTTTGTTATTTTTAGAAAAAGTTTTACTCTGTTACTGTATTCTGTTAAAGGTGGAAATGTTTTAGCTTTTTCGTCTATTAAATGGTAGGGAATCTTGACCTTTATTTCTTGTCTTTTACAGAGTTTGTTCACATGGGTGACTCTATTATTGTTATTTTTTTACCACGGGGGTAGGGTTATTGAAAGACAATATGTTGGGGAATTGGAAAGGGCTGTCTTCACTATAGATAAAGACCATTTTTCTTTGACCGAGATGAAATGTTACACTAAGGATATTGGGTATGATAAAATTGAAGGCTTTTATGTCAAATACCATACCAATATTTAATTTGTTATATTAGAAACTGATAGCCAGCTATATAATAGTGTTAAAGACTTGCGTACTGGGTCCATTATTGACATGTACGTTAAACATGTCATGGTGGAAGAAGGGATCCCTGTTGGCAGTATTGTAGGTCCATTGGTTGGTGACATGGACCAAAAAAAATTAATATAGAAAGTGGTTAATTTTATAGCAACACAAATTGAGGGTGCTATAAATATGACCTTAAATGAGGCAGGTGGGGTTGATGGGGAGATAGAACAGCCTCTTAATGATGAAGATAGTAGTGATAGAATATTCCTAATGAAGATGACAGTGAAATTGATGAAGAATTGAGGGCTTTTAGAGAGACTGCTAGAAAAGAAAAGATAAGTGAAAGAAAGCCCAAAAAATAGAAAAGCCAATGTCATTCAAGAAGTGGAGCTTGGGGAAGCTGGGTAGATAAAGGATTTGAGGATCTAGGCCTTAACAAGAAAGACAGATTTGTTGGAAAGTTGAGTGGTGATGAAGACTTCATTGGCTCATCAGATGATACTAGTAAAGACAGTAGTGAAGATTTAGATGTTCTTGCACAACCAGGTATTGATTTACCTTCTAGAAGAAGAAGCAAAAGGCTAAGGTATGATGATTCTGCCAAGTATGCTTTATTTGAATTAGGTATGATATTTGAAAATGTGCAAAGCTTTAGACAAGCTATAGCTGACTATGCTATTCAGGAGAAGGTTCAATTAACTCTAAGACCCAATGAACTACATAGAGTAAGGGTATGTAAAGAAAAGTTGTGTAATTGGAAACTGTATGCTAGTGTTGATAAAGATTCAGGAGATTTCACTGTGAAAAAGTACTATCCAGCCCATAAATGTAATACAAAGAACAAGAACAAGTTATGCTCAGCCAAATATATTTCTAAGAAGTTCAAGGACAGAATAATCTCTCAACCTGATATTATAGTGTATAAGCTGCCAGAAATAATTAGAAAAATATTGGGGTTGCAGGTGGGAAGATCATTGTGTTATAAGGCAAAGATGAGTGTTATTAGTAAGTTCATGGGTGACTGGACTCTTGAGTTTTCAAGGTTGCTGGACTATGCTGATATGATTAAGAGAACAAATTCTGGGACTTCTTTTTGGGTCAGAATTGATAATGAGACATAACCTGGGAAACATTTATTCAAGTATTTTTATGTCTGTTTTGATGCATTGAAGAAAGGATGGTTAGAAGGTTGTAGTAAGATCATAGTGTTGGATGGTTGTTTCTTTAAGGGGGCTTGCAAAGGTGAACTGTTAGTTGCTATTGGAAAGAATGGAAATCAGCAAATGTACTGTAACGACTCGACCGGTCATTTTGGGAATTAGCACCCTGTTTGGCAGCTTAAGGTCTTGAGAAGCTTCTTAATGTGTATTATGACTTGCATGTGTAGTTGAGATTAGTTTCTAGATAATTCGGGATTTAATTGAAAGAACAACTCTTATTTTTGAAGCTTAAATGAAAAGAGCTGACCGAAATTTAGCTTTTGAGTAGAAGACTCTGAAATGACATTTTGATAATTTCAATAGCTTCGTATCATAATTTTGGATTTAGGCGTGTGTCCAGATTTGGATTTGAAGGTCCGTAGGATAATTTGATGCATTTTGGCGAAAGTTGAAAAAGTTGAAGTTTTGGAAGGTTGGGAGGTTTGATCAAGACTTGACTTTGGTGATGTCAGGGTCGAAATGCGATTCCGAGAGTTGGATTTGCTCTATTATGTCATTTGAAACTATTATGCAAAATTTGGCGTCATTCGGGTTGATTTGATATGTTTCGGCGCAAGTTTTAGAAGTTAGAAGATTTGAAAATTTATAAGTTTGATTCGTGGTGTGATTTTTAGTTTCGGCATTGTTTGATACAACTTGAGACCTCGAGTGGGTCCGTGTTATGTTATAGGACTTGTTGGCATATTCGGACGGGGTCCCGAGGGGCTCAGGTGAGTTTAGGACGAGCTTCGGATCAATTGGAGCATTTTTGGGTGAGGCTGGTTTGGGTTGAGTTCTAGTGTGGGCGCACATGCAGACCCCTGGGCATGGGTGCGTTGATTGCAGGTGCGGAGGAGAAGGGGCATAAATGCGGAACAAGGCTGGAAGGGGAGGATCGCAGATGCAGGTGTTTTGGGTGCACCTGCACAATCGCAGGTGCGGGATATTGAGCGCAGAAGCGCATATGCTGTCAGCGACTTTGTCTGAGGCAAGGCATTTCCATAAAAGCGGATAAATTCCACATAAGCAGACGTTGCAGAAGCGACCTGCTGACCGCAGAAGCGGGATCCCTGGACATAATCATATATTTCAAAGGGTTTGAGGATTTATTCATTTTGGAGCTGTAGACCTCGGTTTTGGGAGATTGTTCGTGGATTTTTCAAGAAACTCATTGGGGTAAGTGTTCTCTACCCGAATCTTGTTATATTTCATGAATGTGTTCTCTACCCGAATCTTATTAAATTTCATGAATCCATTATTATTTTGATCATTTAATTAGTGAATTAAGTTGGAAATTTGGGGAACAATTGTAGAAATCTTTCATAATGTAAAATGATGAGGATGAATTGATATCAGAATTTGGTAATTCTTGTATGGTTGGACTCGTTATCCAATGGGTGTTCAGATTTTATAATTTTGGTCGGATTCCGAGGTGTGGGCCCAAGGGTTGACTTTTAGTTCTTGTTAAAGATTGAAGCTTTATTATCCGAAATTATTTTCTATGAGTTGTATTTATGAATAGAAATTATTTTGGTTAGATGTGAGCCGTCCGGAGGTTGTTTCACGCGAGAAGGTCATTTTAGAGTAACTATCTAGCTTCATTGAGGTAAGTATCTTGCCTAACTTTTATGGGGGGGGGGGGGGGGAAGGGAGGAAATACCCCTTAGGATTCGAGTCATTTGTGCTAATTGTGTCATGTGAAGGCCGAGTACGCGAGGTGACGAGTACGTGCCTGGACTTATTTGTGGAAATTTGACCGTCTAATGCTCTTAGGTTCTTATGTCCATTAAATATGAAGTTGTTTTGTCATGTTAAATTTTTCATTTACTAAATTCACCCTTACGTGCCTTAACCGGAATTAATTGCTTCATGTTCTACCCTTATTGTCGATTATACTCTTATGTGCCTTAACTGAAGTTGTTGCCTCATTTATTTCTATGTTATCCTTCTCGTAATTGTTTATCCTTGATTGAAGTTATTATTATCTTTTCCATAATTTGCTTATCTTTAATTAAATTTGCTTAATCTCTTTCGTAATTACTCCATCCTAAGTGAAGATTTGTTATCCCTTAACATTGTTGACTTACCCTTAATTGGAGTCATTGATTCATGTTATACCTCTTATCATTGAATTGTACTTATATGGGATCATTGCTACACAATATCTCTTCCTTGTTAAGTTATTGCTATGTTGTACCATTATCTCCTGTTGTGTCTTTCCTTGTGAGTTCGTTCTTTTGTTTTTTTGTATTCTGGAATTCCTGAGTTGAGTTACTTGTTGTATTCTTGTGTTATTGTCATTGTTGTTGTAGTATTCAGTGTTATTGTGGCACGAGGTTTCTGTCGTGCGGATGTTATTATGGCACGAGGTTTCTGTCGTACGGATATTATTATGGCACGAGGTTTCTATCGTGCGGATGTTATCATGGCACAATGTTTTTGTCGTGTAGTAGTTATTGTTGCACAAGGTTTTTGTCGTGCAGTTGTTATTGTTTGCATGAGGTTTATGCCGTGACGTTGTGATTCATTTATGATTTGAGACTACGAGGCGGTACCTCGGGAGGGCTATGTTGTCATTTCCCCTTTTTCTGTGCACTTGTCTTTGATTGTTGTTTTCTTAGCATACTATTAATTGTCCTTCTCCCTGTTGCATTATTTGCTCAGCTCTATGTAGCTAATTTTGTTATGTTAGTCGTTGTTTCAACTTCATTGTTGCTTTTATTACTCTGTAATTTTTGTGGTGATCGTTTCTTATGTGCCATTAATTGTCTCTACTCTTATCGGTTGACTTGAACTGTGGTAGCACACTTGCACAAGTATACACATAGTTAAATCACCCTATCGATTTAAGAAGAGAAAACCTGACGTTGTTGACCATTGCATTTACTCTCGTCTATTTGCCTTCTGTGTGAGAGTTGTTCTCTAAGCACGTGAGTCGTCCTTGCGGTTATGAATTGTAATGTGGGCACAAGATACCAAGTGATTAGGGTTCAAGAATTGGGACCCGTGAGCTATGATTTTGAGGTTCTGTACCTTGTGGAAATGCTCGAACAGATATGGTGTGAAAGCGATTGTTCTTATTGAATTGTGGTTGGGTTTCCTTTATTTGGTTTCACCGGACTTAGACTGTGTCCAGCTTACTCTACGACATTACTACTTGACTGCTTCCCGTTAAATATTGTTGTTATTAGTGTATCATTGCAAGTATTATATTGTGTTTCTTATCATGCTTAGCTTTATATTAATATTGTTTCTCTGCTAGTTCACCTTCACATTTGTTCAAGATGTTTAGTCCGATAAGTGTCTTGACTGCCCCTCGTCACTACTTCACCGAGGTTAGTCTTGATACTTACTGGATACCGTTGTAGTGTACTCATACTACGCTTCTGTACATTTTTGTGCAGATCCAAGTCCCACGGTTGTTGTTGATTATTAGCTGGTTGGTCGAGTTGTTGAGACTCAAGGTAAACCTGCCGTTGCGTTCGCAGGCCTCGGAGTCACCCTCTGATTTTGTATTTGTACTGTTTAACTTCCATTTCAAACAGTTGTATTTAGGGATTTTTCTAGTAAACTCAATAGAGCTTATGACTTGTACTACCGGTTTTGGGAACTGTAAGTTGTGTAATAAGGTTCTATTTCATAATTATTAATTATTGGTCAAATTCTTCTATTAATTCAATAAGTGTTAGGCTTACCTAGTCTTAGAGACTAAGTGCCGTCCCAGTATCCTACGGAGAAAAATTTGAGTCGTGACAGGTACCCAATAGCATGGGCAGTTATTGACCAAGAAACTAAACATTCTTGGAGTTGGTTCTTAAGTCATCTCATTCAAGATTTGGATCTTGGTCTAGGTGATGGATTAACAATAATGTCTAACATGCAAAAGGTACTATACTAAACACGCTTTCTGTTTCTTATTTCATTTCTGTTGATTATTCCATTCTGTTTCCTTTTTTTTTATGTCTATAAGGGTCTTCTTCCAGCTGTTCAAGAATTACTTCCTAATGCTGAAAGGAGGATGTGTGCAAGGCATATTTGGGTAAACTCGCAAAAAAAAATGGAGAGGTGAAGCAAGAATAAAAGCTTTCTAGAGATGTGCTAAGGCTAGTTTTGAGGTAAAATTAAAATAAGAATTTGAACACTTGGATAAACTAGGGCATAACATTTGTGAATCCCTACTTAGTTATAAGGAAAAATGCATAAGTACCCCCCTCCCCCAACCTATAGCCGGATTCCCAACTACACACTCTACCTTTGCGGGGATTTTATTACCCCTCTCCCCAAACTCTTTTAAAGCAGAATTATTTGCACTCTTAAAGCATATGTGGCAAAGTGTGTGTACTTCACTCTCCTTGGGCGAGTGAGAAGCAAGAAAAAATAATTTCCAGATTTATTTATTTTTTTTAACTTTTTTTTACATTTTTAGTGAGATATATAATTTCTCACTTTTTTTTCTTTTTTCTTTTTCTTTGTCTTTTCCTTCTTATCCTCCACTTTGCCATTCCCGTCAATAATATACAGCACCCACCGGTGACTTTTATGGTCTTCTTCTTTTATTATTTTGGTTAGTCTTCTTTCTCTTTCTCTTCCTCTCAATTACACAAATCAAACTTTCATAAAACAAAATTATACATATGTGAAGCAAAAACACTTAGATCTGAAAATATCCATCACCGGAAAATCTTTTTTCTGCCGGAAAAAATGGAGTTTTTGAATTTCAAACCGAAAGAAGCCTTTTTTTACCCAGCAGACATATATATACTCACATAATTTACTATCACTCTCCTCTTAATCATAAGAGCCATAATTTTTATGCCCCCACAATTATCGGTGATAGAAATCATCCAAAACGTCATCACCACAATAGCCATTTAAAGGCCTCAAGCCTAGCTTAGCAACCAAAAAAACAAGAATAGATCAGGGGCCAAAAATTAGAACGTGGAGTGAAACTTTGTTGTTTAGTTTGGTGGTTATGAGAGTAAATGAAAAAGAGAAAAGAGAAAGAAGAAAATAAGGGAAAGAAACGAAAAATAATTTTTTAATAAAATATACACTTGTCTAGGGCGTGTAATTCACCTCCCAGCAGAAATCTAGTTGTAGTATTTCAAGGGTGGAATTATTATGTTTTAAAATAGTTTGGGGGGTAATAAAATTCCCGCAAAGGTAGAGTGTGTAGTTGGAAATCCAGCTAAAGGTCGGAGGGGTACTTATGTATTTTTCCTAGTTATAATAAAGAGTACTCGTGTAGGGCTTATTTAGTGAAACTGTTAGGTGTGATGTTGTTGAAAATAACATGTGTGAGACATTTAACTCTTGGATTGTGGGTCTTAAGCATAAATCAGTAATTAGTATGCCTGAAGACATTAGACATATAATAATGAATAGACATAGGGATATGATTAAATTTGCTGAAACATGGATCGATGTGACATTTCACCCATGGCAAGATTAGTTTTAGAAGAAAATAAAGAAGTTGGTAAGAGATTAAAAGTGATGTGAAATGCTCATATTGGCTTTGAAATTGAGGAAGGGGAATATAGGTTCATTGTTGACATGGTTAGAAAAACATGTAGTTGCAGACTATGGCAGTTGAGGGGTATCCCTTGTGCCCATGTAGTTTGTGCATTATCTCATATTGGGGAAGATCCAGAAGATTATGTTGAGCATTGGTATAGAAAAAATACATACTTGAATGCTTACAAGTACTTCATTCAACGAATCCCCAATATGAAGATGTTGCTTGAATCAAATAACCCATCAGTCGAGCCACTTAAAGTTAAACCTGTCACGACCCAAAATTCACTATAGGCCGTGATGGCACCCAACATCGTTGTTAGGCTAGCCAACACTTAATTATTCATCCTTATTATCTTCGAAATCATAAATGTTATTAAGGAAGGAATTTTACGCTTTTAAATCCACAGAAACGTACATAATTAATAGTTTATTAAAAGAAATGAGAGGCGGTTATAATATAAAAATTTGTAAGCATCACTAGCATATCCCAAAACCCGGTGTCGCGAGTGCATGAGCCTTCACTAAGGAGTACAATAATAATACAACATCTGTCTAGAATGTAAAGGAGACGAGATAAAATAAATAGTACGATGGAGACTCTATGGACTACGATGCATAGTCTGAAATGCAGCCCATATAAAGTCTCCTCAATAGCTACGCCTACGTGCCAAGATAGTCACCAAATGAACCTATCAGATCTTGCACATTTAGTGCAGAAGTGCAGCATGAGTACGTAAATCAACGCGTACCTAGCAAGTATCTAGCTTAACCCCCGAGAAGTAGTGATGAGGGGTTGATATCGACACTTACTAGAGGTCCAATAAAGCAAAATGATAAATCATAAGCAGATATGAAGCACCACAAAAATAATGGGGTAAAACTGTAGGTTACATGTATCATGTGCCAGTAACAAACGGATAAGGAAATATCACATACATTACCTGGCATCAATGGAAGGATAATCTCGAGTATATTCGAACTGCTAGCGATATAACGCACGATTATGCCGAGGTCGTTCGGCTCGATCCAAAATAATGTGTACACTGCCGAACGTCGAGCGGAATGAATCATAGATACATCTATTATACTGCCGAGGCGTTCGGCCCGTTCTACAAGAAAGGAAGGAAATCATCGAATTACGAGACATGTGCTTACAATATAGTACATGAGCACAAAGTGAATACAACCCTTACCGTTTCTCAAATAATTTGCCAACAACTCAAGCTAATAAGGCTCGACCTAACATATATGCATGTATTTCTAAATCCATTCAATTATAATTTTAATCAATTAAGCCAGCAAGATGGATTCAAGTATTTTAAATATTACTTGGTAAAGTCCTAAGTCCACCCGAACATAAACATGCTTTAGCCACGTATGGACTCTTGTCACCTCGTACGTACATAGCACCCACAACTATAAGCACATAACAATTACATCACCTAGGGGGTAGTTTTCCCCTCACAAAGTTAGACAAGAGAGTTACCTTCCTCTGAAGTTCCATAACTGACCCCAAAGCCTCTCTAACACTTCAACTCAAAGCCAAACGTTCTGAAACTAGTCAAACAACGTGCAAATCAATCAGAATATACTCCAATGCTTACATTTTAACAATTTATAATGATTCCAACTCCGCTAGAAAAGTCAATAAAGTCAACCCTCAGGCCCACAAGCCCAGATTCAGAAATTTTTCGAAGATAAACTTTACCCATAACATTACGAACTCAAAAATATGATTTATCCCTGATTCCATGTCCACTTTTGTGGTACAAATCCAAAAATACTAATTTCTAGGTTTCTTTCAAAAACTCTCGCAATTTCTCCTAATTTCCTTGTGTAAATCGACATATAATCGATGTATTTCACTAACATTAAGTGGGAATTACTTACCTTGTAATGGTTGATAAAAATCTCCCCTTGAAGCTCTCCAAATATCTCCCAATCCATGAGAAAATGAAAGAAAATGGGCCAAATCCCGTATAAAACTCAAGTCTGCCCAGTGCTGCCTAGTAGCCGCTTCTGCGGCTTCGCACCTGCAAAAATTCCCATCTCAGGTGCGGTTCCCACTAACCCAGCCAAGTTTGCTTCTACGAACAAAATATCCGCTCATGCGGTCTCGCTTCTGCGGAGCACTGACCGCTCCTGCGGTCCAGCATGAAAGGCCCAGATTCCGCATCTGCGGTGCCTCCTTCGCTTTTGCGGATGCGCATTTGCACGCCCAAACTCCGCACCTGTGGCCCTTCGCCTAACTGGCCTCCTTCGCTTCTGTGACGACCTCCTTCGCACTTGCGTATCTGTACCTGCGGCCAAACCCATCGCAGGTGCGATGACACCAGACCTCAGCAGCCTTCAGCATTTCCTCAAATCTAAATTTCGATCTGATTTCAATCTGTTTCAAACAAGAGCCCCCCGGGACGCCATCCGAACATACCAACACATTCCAAATCATGATACAAACTTAGCCGAAGCCTCAAATCACGTCGAACAACATCAAAACTATGAATCAATGACCGAAACCTTTCTTTAAATCTTTCAAACATTCAAACTTCGCTGAACGTGTCTAATTATATTTAAACATTCCGGAATGACGCCAAACTTTACACACAAGCTACTAATCATAATACAAACCTATTCCAAGGCTCAGAATCTCAAACAGACATCGATAACATCAAAATCCACATCAAGTCAAACTTAAGAAATTTTTAGACTTTCAAAATGCCAACTTTCCATAATAAGCGCCGAAATACTCCCGGACCACCCGATACTCAACCCAAACATATGCCCAAGTCCGAAATCATAATAAGAACCTAGTGGAACCTTTAATTCTCAATTCCGAGGTCGTTTACTCAAAAGTCAGACCTTAGTCAATTCTTTCAACTTAAAGCTTCTGAAATTAGAATATTTCATCTAAATCAACTTCTGAACTTCTCGAAATTCGATTCCGACTATGTGTGCAAGTCATAATACCTTAAGTGAAGCTACTGAAGGCCTCAAACCACTGAACGACGCACTAGATATCAAAATGACCGGTCGGGTCGTTACATTCTGCCCCACTTAAATATACGTTTGTCCTTGAACGTACTAAGGACTGCTCCGGAGTTGTCCAAAATCCCTCTTTAACACCTCGTGCACCTACCCGTGCCACCACAACCCATGTGAGCATGTTATCTTGATCCAGACTGAAGATCCTTCCTATAACCTTAGCTAACAAGCTTCATAACCAAATTCCAACATCCGTAATTTTCCATGAGACCTGGTTCTAACATACAAACAGCGCATCAATCACCAGACACTGTACCCAACATGACCTTGCTCATCCGATAAAATCACACCATGTACCACATAATTCACTTGACCATAATAACATCCTCCGACCATAATAGCTTCCATTTCACGAATCTGGTACCCGCAATACCACTCATAATACATATAAGCCTTGTTCCGACTCTAGCAATACTGCCACGACGGAAGAGATGTGTAGAAACTAATAACCACATGCCGAATCAACAAATCATGAAGTCTCTCCTCCTGAAATGAACCATTACCTCATTCTGAACTGAATGACGATATTTTCTCTTTAATATAACCTATATAACTCTGATCGCACTGATCTCAGGTCCAATAATCTCGTCTCACCCAGTACAAACTGCTTGGGAAATAAGCCACCTCAAACACCGTCTAAGGTCTTATGCAGCACCATCAAAGTGCCAACAAGCTACCACTCGAATATAACTCATAAGGAGGAACGAACTCTGACAGGAAATTACCCAGCCCGCGTATCGAATAAAACAGCCAAATAGATGCTATGAACCTACCTCAGGGATAAAAAAAAGAGGCACACAAAATAAGTGTAAAGAACTATGCTCAACATCTCACTGTTGCGGCGTGCAACCCGATCCAATATGACACTGTTGCGGCATGCAACCCGATCCAAACAACATGCCCGTGGCGGCGTGCTACCCGATCCAAACAATATACCTGTGGCGGCGTACCACCCGATTCGCACATAATAATCAAGAAGAAAACACACATCAAGCCGTAATGCTTATACTTACGAAATGCCCGAATATCGACCACAAGCACACTAAGTCCATAATACAAATCCTGGGGAGACGGATAGCGCCATACGCTATGAAATCCAAGCACAACTAAGGTGCGTTAAATGACCTACATCTCGAGAGTTATCGTGCTCATATAACACCACAAGCTACACGGGACCTCAAAACCCACATGGCACATAGAGATTACACGGAATAGCTGATGACAGGAATAACATCCTATGTCCGACGACTCCTCTGTAAGCAATGCTATGACGAATGAACACATCCGACCTGACGTAGAGCACACATTCACATTAGACCCACTAACAGACCTTAAACTGGTTCTAATCATACCATCTTGGGACAATAACCTTCCAAGGATCTACAATGGACCTATTCATGACACACACGAGCAGTCGTCCACTCCGGACCGAATTTCCACAGTTCACAACCAAAGGAATAGAGCGCCTTCCAAGCATAAACTCTCACATTAATGACACTACAAAAAAATCTCCATACTTGGTTTCAATCTTTAACAAACAAGTCACTAACATGTCACACTTATACATATCCCACGATCTTCCGCCTAGGTAGCAAAGTCTGCACATCCATACCACCAACCGTACTAATTCTGTAAAGCAAATCAAGAATCCGCAAATCAATACACGAAGCCTCTTACATAGAACGACGTTCTCAGGTGACACTATAGAAAATGCCAGCCCACTCTGAACATCTGAATTCTCCCCTGCTCATCCGAGCTCGTGACATTCTTGTCAACACCGAGCCGCAACCTTGATCCTCAACTTTCAAATTCTCATGCCGCTCACTGCACCACTGAACTACTAGTAGAATAAACACTTCAATGGCTAGAAACCTTTCACTTAGCTCATTTCAGAAGAACCAATGCAATACGTAACTGAATTCCCAAGCCGCAGAAAATACAAACCTCAAGTCGTGATCTAAATCGCCATGACTCTTCCGGAATCCATCTACATCACAAGGACATTTGAATCAAATACCTCCCAAATCAATCAAGTTATGGTGGTTGTCGAGCTGGCACGCACAACCACAAACCACATGTATAACTTCACACGCTGAAGGAACTGATCATTGCCACAATCATGTTGATTCTGCCATTACTAACTGACCCCACATCTTCCAATTTGCTCTTAACTTGCCATAGAAATAATAATAATAGCTCCATTCAAAAATGTAACTAAACTCAACAACACTCATCTTGAGTGACCCAATTCACGATACCACATCGTCTCAATACCCATGAACCACCTCATACCCTCCTCACGCGCACAATAGCATCTCCAACTGGTACACCCATTCTGAAAGACCTCCTGCTAATCCAAAACTGTTTCTCCCACTTCTATAATACTGCCCCGCAGACCTGATGATTTCAAAAGTTCCCCAAGTATTCTTCACACTATGCTGCAAATCCCGGTCTTCAGTCATATAACGAGCCCAAAAGTCTTTAGACGCCGCTCTTACATTCTTGAACCCATTAGAACCATTGTTGAGAGTCACTAACTCTAACTTGGTCCCAAATATATAACCCAATCCTAGTGCAATGTTAGCACATGAACACTCCTAAAGGAGCAGCCGGATAAATTCCTTTCCTCGTACATCTCATCCACAATAAGCACAAACTCTGAGTCTTCCCAAAAACCTACACATGAATCGATAAGGCAAAATATAGCACACACTCATCAAGTTCTTTGATAGAATTACCCCTGATGTTTTCTTTTCTTAGTCATAAACAACCCATCAATGCACCGATAACCAGAAACTACACAAGCCGACAATCATGCGATCCAATCTTAGACGGTGAGCTCCCTCACTTAGCTTTAAGCTACTACCTCATAAATCTAGAACCCCCAAAGATTCCCCTTCTCAATCACCATGATCTCGCACCGCCAACCCGCCAAATCTCTTGTAGTCTCTTGTTAAACTTTTCTTGAACATTCTGAATCATCGGCCATAATCGCATTTCGACCTTTTGTTGGTAGTAAGTAGAGCTCTTCGTAGAAACTTCATCAAAATCATGCAACCGCCAACCTGCTCACAGGAGATAGTCCACATGTGGAATTCTATAACGACATCTCCCAACGACGCTGCTCGGGGTACAACTACCACGGAATCAGTAAACCCTCCTGAACCGATGCTCGTCCACCAATTGTACAAGTATGTTCATTCCCTATTGTCATCAACTGAAAGTCCGACAATACATTCCAAACTCGGAGTCACGTTTCACACCTCTTCATTTCCAGGAAACTCTTCTTTGCCATAATCAAGATTCCTCCATCCAGCAACCACCATCCCAAATGAAATGCATAGGCTTACTCATTATCTACCATGATTCCCAAATCGCTCTAAACTTTCCTCAAGGCAAGTGGCTTTCCTACCATAGTATCTATATGCTACTCTGCCACCTTCACTTCGGTTAAACCACCTCCTTTAAGCAACTTCTCGATCTCTGCTCTTCATGCTTGACCTGCTAGTAATTTGACCACCACGAGACACCTCCCTCCATGTCCTTCCTCATCCTTCGCCGCCCAAGTGTTGCCTCAAATCAAAATCCTTCTCTGTAGCACCTGAACTAATAAATTACTACCAACTCTAAGCCTCCTCGAAGATCATCTTTCTCGAGCCATCAACTTTTGAAGCACCGGTTCGATTCTGAAATCGCTACACACCACCATCTCTGACAACCGCTTCTTAGACATAATTTCACCACACTCTTCCCCGAAGGCAAATCAAAGAAGACCATAACAACGGCGAACCTTAATACATTCAAACAAGGACAACGACACCACATCACAAATGCAAATTCCACCACGCTTGAAAATATCAAGTCTCGTTACTCCATCAACAGAACCTGAATATCCATAGTCCGATTGCCCTTCCTCCGCTGGAATTAGATGTCGAACCTCGAAACCATGAACTAAGAAATCATCCTTTCGAGTCATTCACTGTCGCGATCAATAAATAAGCATCCTACCATTACACAACACTGTACAATAACAATGCATAAACATCATAGCAACCTGTGCATAGCCTCAAAACCATAGGGAATACAGATATTGAGCCGAAACGACAGAACATTCTTCCGCAAGACGACGATAATAGCCCGCCCGAACATGCATGGAAAAACATCCTGCACTACGTCTGCAGTACCACCACAACTCCTCGACGCCCAATTGATAGAAAGAGCTTCACATCGCATAAGATTGGGTAGGAAAGAAATAAAGGCATAAACCTCAAAGGAATCAAATGGCACGATGGGGAATCAAGAAAGAAAGTGCTCCTAACAGTCTTGTAGCCTCTCGAAGATAAGTACAAATGTCTCTGTACCGATCCACAAGATTCTACTAGACTTGCTGATGACTCATGAGACCCAAGTGAACCTAACGCTCTGTTACCAAGCTATCATGACCCAAAATCCACTATAGGTCGTGATGACGCCTAACGTCGTCGTTAGGCTAGCCAACACTTAATTATTCATCCTTATTACCTTCGAAATCATAAATTTTATTAAGGAAGGAAGTTTACGCTTTTAAATCCATAAAACGTATATAATTAGTAGTTTATTAAAAGAAATGAGAGGCGATAATAATATATAAATATGTAAGCATTACTAGCATATCCCAAAACCCGGTGTCACGAGTGCATGAGCCTTCACTAAGGAGTACAATAATAATACAATATTTGTCTAGAATGTAAAGGAGACAGAATAAAATAAATAGTACGATGGAGACTCTGTGGACTGCGATGCGTAGCCTGGAATGCAGCTCACATAAAGTCTCCTCAACAACTACACCTACCCGCTAAGATGGTCACCAAATGAACCTATCAGATCCTGCACATTTAGTGCAGAAGTGCAGAATGAGTACGTAAATCAACGCGTACCCAGTAAGTATCTAGCCTAACCCCGGAGAAGTAGTGATGAGGGGTCGACATCGACACTTACTAGAGGTCTAATAAAGCAACATGATAAATCATATGCAGATATGAAGCATCACAATAATAATAGGGTAAAACTGTAGGTTACATAACCTTCCAAAAATTTCTTTTAAAGATATATATATTTCTTAGTCTCGTATTTTATCTCAACAGCTCAAATGTATCATGTGCCAGTAACCAACGGATAAGGAAATATCACATAAATTGTCGTGCATCAATGGAAGGATAATCTTTTGAATATTCGAACTGCTAGCGATATAACACACGATTATGCCGAGGTCATTCGACCAGATCCAGAATAATATGTACACTGCCGAGGGTCGAGCGGAGCGAATCATAGATGCATCTATTATACTGCCGAGGCGTTTAGTCCGCTCCACAAGAAAGGAAGGAAATCATCGAATTACGAGACACACGCTTACAATATAGTACATGAGCACAAATATGAATACAACCCTTACCGTTTCTCAAATAATTTGCCAACAACTCAAGGTAATAAGGCTCGGCCTAACATATATGCATGTATTTCTAAATCCATTTAATTATAATTTCACTTAATTAAGCCTGAAGGATGGATTCAAGTATTTCAAATATTACATGGTAAAGTCCTAAGTCTACCCTGACATAAGCATGCTTTAGCCACGTACGAACTCTCATCACCTCGTACGTACGTAGCACCCCACAACTATTAGCACATAATAATTACATCACCTAGGGGGTAGTTTCCCCCTCACACAGTTAGATAGGAGACTTACCTCGCTCCGAAGTTCCATAACCATCCCCAAAGCCTCTCTAACACCTTAACTCAAAGCCAAACGTTCCGAAACTAGTCAAATAACGTGCAAATCAATCAGAATATACTCCAATTCTTACATTTTAATAATTTATAATGATTCCCAACTTCGCTCTAAAAGTCAATAAAGTCAACCCTCGGGCTCACGTGCCCGAATTCAGAAATTTTTCGAAGATAAACTTTATCCATAACATTACGAACTCAAAAATATAATTTATCCCTGGTTCCATGTCCAATTTCATGGTAAAAATCCAAAAATACTAATTTTTAGGTTTTTTTAAAAACTTTCACCATTTTTACTAATTTCCATGTTTAAATCCAAATACAATCCATGTATTTCACTAACACAGACAAGAGTGGGTTGCTCTAGTGGTGAACACCTTCCACTTCCAACCAAGAGGTTGTGAGTTCGAGTCACCCCAAGAGCAAGGTGGGGGAAGTTCTTGAATGGAGGGAGCCGAGGGTCTATCGAAAATAGCCTCTCTACCCCAGGGTAGAGGTAAGGTCTGCGTACATACTATATTCCCCATACCCCACTGGTGAAATTATACTGGGTTGTTGTTGTTGTTGTTGTTATTGTATTTCACTAACATTAGGTGGGAATTACTTACCTTGTAATGGTTGATGAAAATCTCCCCTTGAAGCTCTCCAAAAATTTCCCAAGTCAAGAGAGAATGAAATAAAATGGGCCAAATTCCGTATAAATATCAAGTCTGCCCAGCACTGCCTCGTACCTGCGGAACAGTAGACGTTTCTGCTGCTCCACATCTGCGGAAATTCCCTTCGCAGGTGCGGTTCCCACTAACCCAGCCAAGTCCGCTTCTACCTACAAAATATCTGCTCCTGCGGTCTCGCTTCTGCGGAGTACTGACCGCTCCTGCAGTCTAGCATCAAAGGCCCAGATTCCGCATCTGCGATGCCTCCTCCGCTTCTGCGAATATGCATCTGCGTGCCCAAACTCCGCATCTGCGGCCCTTCGCCCAGCTGGCCTCCTTCACTTCTACGATGTCCTCCTTTGTACCTGCGTATCCGCACCTGCGGCCAAACCCATCGCAGGTGCGATGACACCAGACTTCAGCAGCCTTCCGCATTTCCTTAAATCCCAATTTCGATCCAATTTCAATCCGTTTCAAACCCGAGGCCCCCAGTACCCCATCCGAACATACCAACATATCCCAAATCATGATGCGAACTTAGTCAAAGCCTCAAATCACGTTGAACAACATCAAAATTATGAATCGACGACCGAAACCTTTCTTTAAATCTTTCAAACATTCAAACTTCGCCGAACGCGTCCGAATTATACTTAAACATTCCGAAATGATGTCAAACTTTACGCACAAGTCACAAATCATAATACAAACCTATTCCAATGTTAGAATCCCAAACGGACATCGATAACATCAAAATCTCCATCAAATCAAACTTACGAAATTCTTAGACTTTCAAAATGCCAACTTTCAATAATAAGCGTTGAAATACTCCCGGACCATTCGATACTCAACCCGAACATACGTCCAAGTGGTAAATCATCATACGAACCTAGTTAAACCTTCAATTCTCGATTCCAAGGCCGTTTACTCAAAAGTCAAACCTTAGCCAATTCTTCCAACTTAAAACTTCCGAAATTAGAATTTTCCATCTGAATCAACTCTGAACTTCCCGAAATTCGATTTCGACTACGTGTACAAGTCATAATACCTGAAGTGAAGCTACTCAAGGCCTCAAACCGCTGAACGATGTGCTAGAGCTCAAAACGACAGGTCGGATCATTACAAAACCAATGCCTGGTAGACACAAGAGATGTAGGAGAAAGGACAAAGATGAACCAAGAAAAGAGAAATGGGAAAAAGCATCAAAGAAAGGAGCCAAGATGACATGTTCTAATTGCCACCAAAGTGGCCACAATAAAAAAAGGGTAAAAATTAGGGGTATGTCCTTTGTTATTTTCATTGATATACTTATTTGTTAACGTTCGTCTTCTAACCTTTGTTTTTCTAATTATAGCCTCAAGAAAGACGAAGAACAACAACTGAAGCAACACCAAACAGTCAACCTGCTACTCAACAATCTAGTAATACTACTGAAGCAATGCCAATGAGACAATCTAGTACCCGACATTCCAGTGTTTTTTCTTCTTTGTGTCAAGATACTACATGAGTTAGAAATAATATTTCTACTGGGAGAGGTAAAGGGAGAGGACTAGGAATAGGGGTTGGCAGAGGAAAGGGAAGGGGAACTGGTATAAGAAGGGGGCTGGTTCTGATTCAACAAGTACAACAGTCAGTGCACCTGCTGGATTTGCTACTGTTGCTTCTTTTCATGCTGCTACTAAATCTGTTTATGCTGCTGTTGGGAAAAAAAGAACAAGAGAACTGGGATTTGGCATTTACACAGATACACAATCTGGAAGACAAGTTCTTAATGTAAACTCTTTTATATTTCTATATGCTAGCTATTTCATAAGTTATTAATAGATTGCCCAATAGATATCACTCTAAATTTACAGCCCAAAACACTAAGTGAAAGAGTCATCTCTAGTGGGAGACAATTAAAGAATGCATCACTTACCAATATTAATCTCGGATTCAAGCCACCTAGATTGAAATGGGAGGAAAAAGCTGCTATTACTGGAAACCAACTTCAAAACAAAAAGAGATGCAAATGAAAAAGAAAAAGGCTCATTAGAGAAGATTTCACTTTATATAGTTTGTTCAAGTGTTTTGTCTGATTTGGTTTTCATGAACTTAAAACTACAGTTTTAGTTATTTGCTATTAAAGCAAAGTTTCAGATGTATATTTTACATTTTATTTTGTGACTATTGCCTTGGTTTGAGCAATGAAATTTGCAGTTTATTCTACAAATTGTATTTCCATTGGTAGAGTTTATTGTGTAGTTTGTATTTGTGTCTTATAACTGCAGTTGGGGAGAACATTAGTCATGTCAAAGTTTTGCTGAAATATTAGCCCAAAAGTGGTTCAACTTGTATTCATCTATGTTTCTTACATTATAACATTCAAAAGAGCTACTGGTTTACATAACTGCCAATACACAAAAGAGCTCCTTCAACCAATTAAATTTCAACATGCATAGAAAATATTACATAGGAAACTCTCTAACAATCCAAGCGAGTATCACAATGACCAGCAACATTCTGTACTTTCTCCTTATCTTCTTCTTTTCTTCGTCGTGTTTTTTGATCCTCTTCAAAAATTCCCAAATTACGATCCTAACTTGTTCAGAAAATTCATCTTCAAACCACTTAAAATACTTACACCCTTCCTATAAAATAATAAGAAAGGTCCATAAAAATGGAGTCTTGGCCAACCAATTTTGAAGAAACAAAATAGGCACAAAAACTAATTTTAAAAATTACTTACTCGACCATATTGGCATCCAAGATACATGCGACCTAGGTTATTTTGTGACCACGAAATCATCAATTCTGCCCTTTTACCACAATGACAATACAAGGTGCCTGTCATTTTTGATAATGCTTCGTAATAGAGAAAGAGGGAATATAGAAGTAGGAAAAAGGTCGGGGGAAGAATGGGGATTTAGGTTTAGGAATTAGAGAATTGGGATAAATATAAAAGGAATTCATTAAGGATATAATACTAATTTTGCAGTTTTTTAACTGTTACAACCAAGAAAAATTTAACCTAACGTGCTGCCCAGCATTTGTATCTCAGTCGAGTTGCCATATCAGAGACGTATGTTTACTTGACACAATAAAACCAAACATAAAGTGTCTATATGATCACTTGATAAGTTGGAGTGTGAGATAGATATATGAGGCCAACTTTATGTGTCTCTTTATGTATTTTGCTGATATGATAATATAAATATTTTTACATTATAACTTAAAACTCTTGTAAATACGATAAGTCATTGTCGATTTTTCGAATAGCTTACTCAACGTAGTTTAATATACGGCAAATGGCCAAATATACCCCTATACTATGAAAAGGTTTAAATATACTCTTTGTTATACTTTGGGTCCAAATATAACCTTGGCGTAATACTATTGGTTCAAATATACCCCTCTGTTAAGTTTGTCCAATGTGGACATCCAACGCTACGTGACACTCGTATTTGATGAGGTGGATGCTACATGACATACCATCTCAGCGCCCCTAATCCATATATAAAAGACTAAAATTTGAAATACAATATTTTTTTTGATAGTGGTAATGGTGGGAATAGTGATGGAGGTGACGAAAATTTTAGGGGTGGAAAAAAAATTAGAAAGGAGGAGTAAAATGGGTTAGGCGCGCTGAGATGACAAGCCATGTGGCATCTACCTCATCAAATGTCAGTGACGTATTAAATGTCCACTTTTGACAAACTTAACAGAAAAAATATATATTTAAACCAATACTATAACAACAACTTTATATTTGGACTCAAAGTATATTTAAAACTTTTGTGATAGTAAGGTTATATTTGATCATTATTATTCATGTACTACTAATAATTTATTAATCATACAGTTCACACTATTATCTCAATTCTTCTTCTTAACTGTTCTTCAGCTGCTCTTCTTCCCCTGCAGCTATGTCACACTTCCGGCGTTAGATTCAAAAAAATTAGGCCTCAAATGGAGAAGAGTGGTGGTTCACTGCGGACGCGTTCACAGGTGGCGCCTGACTGGACGTTACACGAGTCACTGACCCTAGTGAACGAAATGAAATCAACCCAAATTGAATGCGGCAATACGCTAGCGTCTTTCCAGAAATGGCAATCAACGGTGCAAAATTGCAACTCGCTGGGCGTGAATCGGAGCCTGAATCAGTGCAAAAGGCGGTGGGAATTTATGTTGGAAAATTACAATAAAGTTAAGCCCTGGGAAACGGCGTACTGGACGACGTCGTTTGATGGGGATAGGAAGAGTGAATTGGGTTTACCGGAGGAGTTTGATTTCGAGTTGTTTAGTGCTATTGGTAGGTATTTGAGTTTATTACAGGGTGAGGATGGTGGCGGTGCTGAAACTGACCCGGATTCTGACCCGGAAGCCCAGCAGGCTCAAGGAAACAACTTCTTGGAAATTGGTACTATTTCTGCTCTCGAATTTAGTCATGCTTTTTTAATTGAATCTTATTATATAATTTAGTTGACATTTGAGTTCAAACTACTGTGTGAATAATTGTTGTTTAGTTAACATCTGAAATTAATCAGGATTTCTCACTAGTTCTTATTTGGAAAATTTGGAGATATTAGATGTTGTACTAAAATACATCAATTTATAACGAATGTCGCAGGAGAAATCTTTTCAGAAGCAAAACCAATGTGGGTTGAGGTTTCGCGTAGTAACACTTGGAGCGTACTCAAATCTAGATTAAGACACTCATAGGTCAAAGTTGATACCAAAAAAAAAAAATTTAGATTTTTTAAAAATGAAGATTATGAAGCTGGATAAACTTTATCCCACAAAATTTGAATTAGAACGATTGAACTATTTGATAGTTTCTATCTCAATAACCTTTTTGATGGCCTTCGATGGTGTAAAATGTGGTTAATGACTAACTTAAGCCTAGATTGTGATTATCTCAAGCGTGATCACGTTTATAATGATATGAACTGATAACTGAAACTCAAAGGAACAGAGTTTAAAGTGGAGGGATAAAAAATTTTGGGGAAGCATTTTCTTCGGATAGAAGAAGATTATGTAAACACTTACTGGAGATCTCACTTATCAGATTCCATTGTGGAAGACACAATTTTTTCTGCAGCCAAGCTAGCATTATCTATCAATGAAGAGTGCAGCTTGGTACTGCGGGGATAGACATATTACTATTCATTTTATGAACTTAGATTGATGATATGCTGAATTTTAAATCATGTTTAGTTGGGAGATTCTATCGGAGAGCCGAAAGGTTGATACAATGCTAGTGTGGGTCCCGCCAACATGTAATGTAACTGTTGGGTGACAGTATTCTCAACGGATGATACTCTACTCCTATTTCAAGTTCCAATGAAGTTTGCAGAAATGGTGTTAAAATCTGAGAGTATACGGTTCATTTACGCTTTGTTATTGCTGAACTGCTGGTCTTTTCAAATGGGATGTTTGGATCTACGAAGGAGAATGATGTTAGTGAGTTTGTTTGTAATATCTCTCCATTTATGACATGCCTGAGAACTTACTGACTGATCTCCAAAATTTGTGGATAAGGATTTCTCCTTCCCTATACGATTAATGTAGAGGAAAGATCGTCATTTAAGAATGAGAGAAAAGATGTCATAGTTGAGTACAGTAGCATCTGTGATTTGTTGGTGAAAGGATTGAAGTTGAGAAAGCAATTTGAGGCATTTGGTGAAACTAAGGCTGAAAATAGTTAGACCAGCCTCCGGAGTAGGAATGGGAATAAAGACCTCTCCTCGGATGCCGAAAACTAAAACGGAGAAGAAGATGATTAGCAACATTAGTGTAACAGAATATGAGAGGGATTAGTAATGGTTCCGCTTCGTCTGCTGCAGATGTTCCTCCTACAACCTCTGTCTGCTTTCTTTTAGATGAGTCTTCTCCTACTGCGCGGGAGTCTTAGCTGGTCGTTGTTGGGTCGGCCCCTAGGGCACTATTCGCCTTGGGAGTGGTTTGGCCATCAAGTTGCTTTGTGGGGTAGGGGACCAGACTGGTGAGTGCTGTGGTTGTTGTGTGCAGGGTATGTGACACCCCCAAGCAATTTACTTGAGAATATTGTCACCCATCAGTATAAATTGGCTGCCACCATTGGTCCAACATCTGGTTCTTTTTAAGAGTTCTTCCACAGCTCTATTGTGCCAGGTAAATATGTTGATAAATTTGGAGGAACATTATAACAAACCTCAATTAGTTTGGGATTGAGGCATAGATAATTGATTGGTTGATTGATGTGTGTGCTTGATTTATAGGCACACACAAGTAGACATGAGGAAACTATTGTCTCGTATTGACTGAAGTCATTGACTAGAGGAATTGATAAATCTTAGAATACTGTTATTACGTGCGATAAACACACATGTCGAGATGAGGAACCTTTTTTCTTGTAGTGAAGATCATTGACCGAAGGGCACATTGATCTTAGAATTGAATCAACTTTTTGACTCTTTAAACCTTTATTATAATTAAAATTATTCCACTCTGATTAGGATGCTCTGATGGTAAGCACCCTCCACTTCCAACCAAGAGGTTGTGAGTTCGAGTCACCCCAAGAGCAAGGTGGGGAGTTCTTGGAGGGAAGGATGCCGAGGGTCATTTGGAAACAGCCTCTCTACCCCAGGGTAGGGGTAAGGTCTGCGTACACACTACC
>AWOL01S0026226.1:53830-76538 GCA_000715115.1 Nicotiana otophora | reverse complement strand
GGTTGCTCTGATGGTAAGCACCCTCCACTTCCAACCAAGAGGTTGTGAGTTCGAGTCACCCCAAGAGCAAGGTGGGGAGTTCTTGGAGGGAAGGATGCCGAGGGTCATTTGGAAACAGCCTCTCTATCTCAGGGTAGGGGTAAGGTCTGCGTACACACTACCCTCCCCAGACCCCACTAGTGGAATTA
Organism: Nicotiana otophora; assembly: GCA_000715115.1. Classification (NCBI taxonomy): domain Eukaryota; kingdom Viridiplantae; phylum Streptophyta; class Magnoliopsida; order Solanales; family Solanaceae; genus Nicotiana; species Nicotiana otophora. The sequence continues at coordinate 76,350 of AWOL01S0026226.1, read as the reverse complement.
TACTGGGTTGTTGTTGTTGTTGTTGTTGTTGTCTGATTAGGATCATTGACTTCAAAGGTGTTTTATGGGCACACCCTAGGATGTGTCTCTAACGAAGTGTGCTTGTGACACGCCTTGGAGTGGCAGTGACAGACATATGTCGCGTGGGACGTTTTCTCCAAGGGTTTGGTCATATGCCTAGACGCGCCTAGCTCCTTTAAGCGAGGTGAGCGCCTTGCTGAGCGCTTTGCAATTAAGAAAAATATAGGTGTCTAGAATGTGGCTGGTCGGAGTAGCAACTGCAAACAGCGTGTGATAGGAGCGGCGACAACTGGAATGATTGATAGTAACGGTGGCAACAAGAGCCAACAAGCAGAGAGAAACCAAATGTGGAGGCAGCGTCTTATGAGTCTGAAGTGAAGAGATTTTACGAAGAAGACAAGAAAAACATACTTTGGTCTTAACTTATCCAACTCTAATGAGTTATTGGCTTGGAAAAGAACGAATTGGCTCTTAAGAAACGAAGAAGGCGCTCGCCCTTGTTGTACAAATGGGTTATATAGTTTTTCACTTTTGAATAATAAGCCATTGGGTATCCAACTTTTGTAGAAATAATCCATAAAAAGTGTTGACCAAAAACTAGTATTTTGGTTAAGAATGATTCTATTGCGATTAATTTGCTTAAAAGGAAAAAGAAAATGTCAAATTTTTATCTTCTGATTATTCTTTATTCTTCCCTTATCAAAAAACAAATAATTTTATCTTATGATCAGGTTTTTATATTGTATTTCATATACTTTCTACAACTTTTTTTGGAAATTTCTAAAATATTTATGTGTTTTAAACATTTACAAAATTTTAAATCCAAGGTGCAAAGTAAACTGCTTTGCCCCGCACCAGACGCCTTTTAAGACATTGATTAGGATAATGAGTATCTTATTTCTGGGTAAGCTTGGTAATTACGTCACCAACCTCTCCTCCATTAATGAATGATAGGTGTTGATTCCTGGGAATGCAAATGTCGACATTCAGTTCACTACCATGGTGGTGATTCTTTGTTCTCTCTTTGCATTCTTCATTTAAGTGAACAGATGAACTTGTCGTTTTATCTTCTGGTTTCTGATGCCTGATATAGTGCAAAATGACTTGCTGAATTTTGTCATGTTGCAGAACTAAAAGACTGCAGATCTTCACATGACAAAAAGACTGCAGATCTTCATCATTGTAGTACCATTCTAGATTTAATTAGCATAACTGATCATTCTTGCACGACACGACAAACTTTTTGGCGAAATCATCTTTCCTTACATAGTGTAAGGTATACCACAGAGAAAGAAGAAGTAAAAAAGAAAGGCAATATCTTGAAATGAAAATTGACTTTTCAGTATCAGCTAAATGTGTTACATTCTTGTATCATCAGGTCTTAAAAGGCAGCGCCAAAGGACGAAACCACGAAAGTTCAAAATGGAGGAAAGGTTGAATCCATGGAGACGCATCTTAAATGAAAACAGGAAATATGAGCAATCCATGGTGGGGATAAAGCATGAAGCTAGCGTAGATGCAAAGTTGGAAGCCCCAAGTCATGAGAAATCCAGCTTACCGATAAAGCGTGAGACATCCAGTCCGGAGGAAAAGGTTGAACTTCCAAGTCTTAGCCTGGTCAATACGGTAAAGGCTGAGCAGATTAATGTAGATAATCCAGAAGAAATGATGGCTGCAACTCTTAGGGAAAATGCAGAATTAATCACTGCAATAATCGAAGGAAGTCCGATGGATGATAGAGATTGCAGACTTGCTGATTTGAAGAATTTTGAGGCTGGACGTGTTCATTTGATCAGAAGTCAAGGCAACCAACTTATTGAATGTCTCGGAAAAATTTCAGACACCCTTAGCCAGCTTTGTGATTCAATTCACAAAAAATAACTAACTTTAATAGTTTAGCGTTTTCCATTATGGTACGCTTTGTAATGTGACGACTAATCAGCTGCTTTTACTTCTATCTTCATCGATGTAATGATGAGATAACTCGGATTGCAGGAAATTCTGATATTTGTTGATTCTATGAGAGATACAAGAAATCCAAGGTGCTCTTTGCATTATATAATAGTGACACTTCCGGACACTTTGAGGTTTTGTGTAATGTATGTAGACAGTGTGCTCGTGTCCCCTCCCCTGCAAAAGGTTGCCTCCATTTTCTGTGTTCGTTCATTGTCAAACATAGCTGCAGTTCGTCCCTCCCCTTATCCTCAATTTTAGTGGTCTTCTGGTTGCAGTTGAAGGTAAAAGCGTAACAGCAATAAAAAAATGGAATATGATCTGTAGGATATTGCTTTTTTGCATTTCGATAACTCTGTCTTAGATATCTATCAGGTCTGATTAAATTTTTTACAAAGCTCTCAAATGTTAAGAAGATGCAGAATGCTGGGCTAAACTGCCGACTTCAAAAATGAAGAAATTTGAAGGATAGAGAGTTTTGTATTTGTCAAATACTTTGTTTCAATTTTTATGGTAATGTTTAACTGGGCACAAAGTTTAAGAAGCAAAAAAGGTCTCTTGTCATTAGGAATAAAATAGAAAGTCTAAATTTAAAGAATTTTTAAATTTAAAAGCCTGTCATTGTTTTTGTAAGATGGAAGGGAGAGAGTAATTGGCTTTCCGTGGATGCGCCAGACATGCTTTTGGCAGAATGGTGTCAATGACAAAAATTTTGGTGGGATTGCCAAAGCTTGTTGAGTTTTGCAGCTTGAGAATAACTGGTTTGATGGTACCAATAGGCCATTTTCTCGAAAGATTTTACTAGTGAATTTCGTATTCTTAAAGGTCCCCAAACAATTCAACTTAGTAGCCGGAATTCAAACTCATTCTCCGTAAGTCCTTATTGAAGAAAATTAATTAACTTGTGGGTTTTAAAAAGGTTACCAACAAAAAACATGATTCCATTAAACAAAATCAACTTTTAGTAAATTGTTCTAGGTGATTTTGGGTAGGGAAAAATTTAATGATAATTAGCCACTTCCCACCGTAAACCATACAAACTAAGTACAAAAAAACAAACAAAAAGAGTAGTTCACTCTATTTCGTCTAGCTTATATTTTGGACCCTACATTTTCTGTTACTTGAAACTAAAATAATTGGGTAGTTTCTCTAAATTTTGGATGGATGTGCAAAGTGAAAATTGAATATGTATACTTAAAAGTTGAACTCATCAAGTTTAAATTTTGGATCTAACTCTGTGTATAACCATATGCATCTATGCTACCAGCATAGAACATTGGAAAAAGCCCCAACGATTAGGGGCGGAGCTACAAGGTTAAGTACGGATTCGTCCGAGTCTAGTAGATTTTGTTCAAATCTTGTATTTATATTAAGAAATTCATTAAATATGAACAAGAATTAATTTAGAATCCAGTTACTAATACCTTATGTTGCTATCTTAGAATTTAGAACTTATAAAGTTCAAATCCCGGCTTCACCTCTGCCAACAATTCTCGTGCACAAGTTCGACGGCCTTGCATCAGTATGGTGTCAAATTCAGCTATCCATTATGCTCTGCCATGGATTTGAGCTGAATAGAAGAGAATCCCTAGAGCTGAATAGATTGCCAAAGCAGAGAATGGAGTTGGAATGAAATGGAGGGAATATTCCAGAAAATTCAACTGAAATCTTACCATTGCAATCCAACTGTACATGTATATGTAGGAAAACAAAAATAGAACTAACTCAAACACTAGATACAGTTAACTAACTCTACCACTTATCATAGTAAGCTTAAGTTACAACCAATTAACTACCTAACCAGGGTAAGAACAAATTTTTAACTTCGAGCTTGCTCAATAGATGATAATGTGGGATCTTCCCAAATCCTTTGGTAAGTAAACTCGTAACTTGGTCTTTGGTACTAATATGATGAGTCTGAATGAGACCTTGCTGCAACTTCCCCCTTGTAAAATGACAGTCGATGTCAATATGCTTGGTCCTCTCGTGAAATATTGGATTGGAAGCTATTTGTATAGCTTCTTTACTGTTACAAAAAAGGTCTATGGAAATGTCACACTTATGCATATTCCTTAAACAGCCCCACAAGCCAGGATATTTCAGCCACTGTTGAAGCCATGCTTCTAAACTCTGTCTTTGTTAAACTTCTTGACATTGTGCTTTGTTTCTCTGATTTTCAAGAAATCGAAGATTGCCCATACTTCATAATGTATCTTGTGACTGACTTTCTGGACTGTGGATAGGCTGCCCAGTCTGAGTCATTCTAAGCAACTAAAGTGTGAGCTTGCACATATGACATCAACAACCCCAAACCTGGAGCATTCTTCACATATCTGATGACTCTTATAGATGCATTCATGTGTGACCTTTTAGGTTTGTGCATGAATTGGCTTAGAACCTGAACCACATAGGCTATATCAGGTCTGGTCATGGTAAGATATAACAACCTTCCTACCAGCCTTTGATAAGGTTCAACATCTTCCAGTACACTATTTTCCTCATCCTTGGTCTGTGTAGCTTCTTCAAACTCTACTGATGTTAGCTTCTGATTAACTTCTAGTGGTGTAGACACTAGTTTTGCTCTCCCTTGATACCAAAACCCTGAGGAAGCTACATATATACATCTTCAAAGAGATCACCTTGCAAGAAAGCATTGTGTACATCCTTCTAGCTACATGAGAAAAAGTCTCCTTGTTGTCTAAACATTTATTTTGGTTGAAACCTTTGGCTACAAGCCTAGCCTTGAACCTTTCCACTTTTCCATTGGCTTTGTATTTGACTTTATACACCCATTTTCATCCTATAGGAGCCTTACCTTTAGGTAGATCAACTATATCCCAAGTCCTGTTTTCTTTCGAGGCTTGAATTTCCTATTGCATAGCAATGACCCATCTTGCATCCTTGGTTTTCTCAGAATAATGTTTAGGCTCAACAATAACTGATTGTCTAGTGAGACACTTCACATATGAAGGAGATAATCCATCATAACTCAGATAATTTGACATAGGATATACACAAGAGCTTGTCACACAACCTTGCAACCATCTGGTAGGACCAGTTGTTCTTTGTGACTTTTTGGTTGCCATGGGTTGGGCATCCTCTACATATGAGGAATATTGAGGAGTGTCAATAACTTGTGATGTAGAAATGTCAAATTGTGCCTCAGGACTCAGTGGTGAATCGACATCATCAAGTGCATTGTCATTAGCAGGTGTAGGTGGAGTCTCCTAAACATCACCATGTACATGTGAAGGTAAATGCTCACCAGTTAATTCAAGAAATGGGAATAAAGGATTAGATAACATCTTTATTGAAAGGAAACACCTGCTCCCTAAACACCATATCTCTATTGATTATAAATTACTTAGACTGCATGTCATACAATTTAAAATCCTTTTTTGTGGGTGAATATCCCATAAAGACTCTTGGCAATGCCCTACCAGAAAACTTGTCTTCCTTACATTTCCAGAATAGCATAAACAACCAAAGACCCTCGGGCGATCTAATAATGGTGTAGTGTTAAAGAACATTTCATAGGGAGACTTTCCTTTTAAGGTTGTAGAAGGCAATCTATTAATTATGTGTACATCTGTAAGAACACACTCACCCCAGAATCTAAGAGCTACTGCAGCTTAAAACCTCAAAGCTCTAGCTGTTTCAAGGATGTACCTATGTCTTCTTTCCACTATGCCATTATGCTGTGGAGTACATACACATGTGGTATGATGAAAAATTCTAGTGTCTCAACTAACTAATTCATATTTGAATTAACAAATTCAGAGCCATTATATATTCTCAACATTTTAACAGAATAATCAAATTGAGTATCAGGGAACTCGAGTTGTATATGGACCATGACAGTGAACTGTATTAGGGAAGTTGCGAGAGAGGTGCTAGGGGTCTCGAATGATTTCTCTGGTGGCCGCAAAGGGGACTAGTAGTGGAATGTAGAGGTCCAAGGTAAAGTGGAAGCCAAGAAAGCGACATATAAAAAGCTTGCAAAGAGCATAGACGGGGTGGAGAAGAGGGCCAACAAGGAGTTGTATAAGAAGGCTAAGAAGGAGGCAAAGTTAGCGGTCACTGCGACTAAGACTGCAGTGTTTGGACGTTTACATAAAGAGCTAGGGGAGAGATAAGAAGTTGTACAGGCTGGCCAAAGTGAGAGAAAGAAAGACCCGTGATCTAGATCAAGTGAAGCGCATAAAAGACGAGGAGGGTAGAGTGCTAATGGATGAGGCTCAGATTAGGCGGAGGTGGCAGTCATACTTTCATAAACTCTTGAATGATGGGGGGATAGGGATATTATGTTGGGTGATCTGGATCACGCCGGAGTCATTAGGACTTTGGGTACTGTAGGTTCATAAGTATGGGGGAGGTCGAAGGGGCGATGCATAGGATGAGCAGGGGTAGAGCTACCGGACTAGACGAGATCCCGGTAGAATTTTGGAAGAGCGCGGGTAAGGCAGGCCTGGAATGGCTCTCTAGGTTGTTCAACATTATTTTTAGGATGAAGAGGATGCCTGAAGAATGGAGATGGAGTATGATGATTCCATTGTACAAGAACAAGAGTGATACCCAAAATTGCAATAACTGTAGGGGTATCAAGATGCTAAGTCATACGATGAAAGTTTGGGAGAGTATGGTGGCTACTACAACAAAAAAGGTTTTTAGCGGCAATTAATTTATTGCCGCAAAAACTGTTACAGGCAATTAACTAATGGACGGTGTAGCCGGCATGGCTAAAGGTTTTAGCGGCTATTACAACTAGTGCTGGTGAAGGCCCCATTATTGCCGCTACAAGTATTTGAGTTTTACTGACTATTATTTAGCAGTAATTAAATTGCCACTAAAGCACCCACCAAATTTCCTATGTCATATAATTTGTGGCTTATATTATTGCCGGTAAAGACCCGATTAATTGTCTGTAAAAATAACCTTGTTAGCAGCAATTATAATGGTCACTATAAACTATTTATTAATTCGCTTTTATCCGTGTATTTGATGACTTTCTATTCTGGCCAATAAAAGATCCATTTTATTGCTAAACATTTTAATGACTTTTTTATTGCCAATAAAAATTATTAATAATTTGTTTTTTATAATTTCTAATATTCGTTCATTATGCCTATTCATATTGAAAAATAATACTAATAAGATTCATTTTTAAAAGGCTCAATACACTTCATTAAATCCACAACCAGCGTAATTTTAGAAGTGTCAATAGTATAAAGACAAAAAAAACTAAACTATTTGAATCTGATAACCGATCAATTGGCATGTAATAACTGATGTCATCAAATAGCTACGACGCTTATCAAGTAGCTACAATACTATAAGATAAATGACACATTAAAGTTTCTCCAATTATTAATTATTGAAGCCTTCACACGTGAAAGCTCTGAACATCAGGGGCGGAGCTATAGTAGATGCGGATTCGGGCGAATCCAGTGATTTTTTCTGGAATCTTGTATTTGTATTGAAATAATTACTAAATCTATATAAATATATACTGCCGAACCCAATAACTAAAGGGGTCTTGGTTTAATGATAAGGGTTGTGGGTTCGCTGGGAAAGATGGGGTTTGATTCCCCCTAAAAGCAATGTTTTATTTTAAAATTTAGAACCCACACGCTTATATTCCCAGCTCCGCCTCTGCTGAACATTGTAGTATAATTCTGCAATTATAAAACAAACTAAATTTCAATAGTATGGCCAGGTAATATAAATATATAACATAGTCTTATTACCAAGTTATAACATTATCTTCCGTGCAAGTGCTCAAACAAAACCTAATCCATGCGAGATAACACCCTCTTTATTAATAAGCATCAAGATGAACAAGATTTTCTCTACCCAATCACCAAAACAATTATGCAATTACCTGGACAGCTGTTATGGCAAATAATAAACATTGGAAGTAACATGCTAACTATTTGATGTGTTATTAACTATTTATTATTAGTCATCTTTCTCTACCAGTTTTGCCATGATAATATATTGCAGCCACTATTGAGATATTTAGCGACTTCTCGTGACTTATGGTAAAAAGAGTTGACTGAGAGTCGATCAAAATATGCTAAAGCTAAAAGAGGAGCTTCGACTAACCTTGTAAGTTGTCACTACCTTATAGTAATTCAAGGTCTTAACAAAGAAGTTTGTCGTACTGTTTATTATGATCCTATATCTAGTAAAACTCTTTATCTTAGATAGTCAGAAATTCAAGAAAAAAATATAAAAAGAAGAGATTCCTTGGAATCAATACTAGTAGCAAAGTCAGTCATCCATTAAGCTTACGAAAAATTAGTATATGGCTTCAACAATTCGAGTCAAGTGCCTATTGCACTAAGGTACAACAAAATCAATTAATTTCACAGCAAATAACCCAAGGCCACACACAATATTTATAAATTTTCTAATAATAACAATATAATTGAAAAGTAATTCAGCAAGAAAAATAACATCCTTTAATCACAACTTCAGGTAAATAATTTATGCTTTTTATTAACTTAATTTCCCTTTTATTATTTGCAGATAAAAATCAATAATGAAATTAAATTCCACGAACACGGCATCTTAACAATAAAAGTGCTCACGAATGGACAATATAGTAATAATTTCAAATAAACATTTAGGAGCAACTCGGCAAGTAAAGAATGCGACATGGCAAATAAAAGATTTAACAAGTGCCAACAATCTCTAATTTAATACATAAGGGTGTCTAAGAATTTTAACCGATATAATTTTTACTTATAAGTAAGTACATACTCGTCACCTCACGTACATAAATTTCAATCACACAATTTCCACATAAGACTCAATGCCTAAGGGGTAATTCCCTCACTCAAGGTTAGGCAAGATACTTACCTTTTTTAAGTTAGGCCGATATTCTAAAATAGTTTTATTTCATGAAATGACTTCTGGGAGGCTCAAATCTAGTCAAAATAATTATATAACTTCATTAAAATTTATCGGAAATAATTCTGGATAATAAAACATCGACTTAAAATTTCACTTTAAAAAGTCAACTCAAAAGTCAACACAGGGCCCGCATCTCAGAACCCGATAAAAATTCATAAAATCCGAACACTCATTCCGATACGAGTTCAATCATACTAATTTTATCAAATTCCGATAACGAATCGACCTCCAAATCTTCATTTTGCGTTTTTTGAAAGACTTTGCAAAAATCTCATTTTCTTCTAATTGATTCACTAATAATTGATGGATATAACTGTAGGATCATAAAATATAATCACTTTTAGATATAGAACACTTACCCAAGTCAAAGTCGTGAAGAACTCCTCAAAAATCGCCCAAGACCTGAGCTCCAAAAATCCAAAACGAAAATGACGAAATGACCATTTTTGATCCTTAAACATTCTGTCCAGTTTCGCATTTGCGAAAAAATGTCGCATATGCGGCCTCGGTTTTGTGAGTCAAACATCGCATTTGCAACCTTAACTTGCCTGCCAATATTGCGCACCTGTATGGCATTTTTCGTATCTGCGCTTTCGCAAAAGCAGCAATAACGCCGCAGAAGCGAAAGACAAAGCTGGAGCATCACATTGCATCTGCATCAATATTTCGCAGGTGCGATCGCGCACTTGCGCTCCCCTTTCTGCAGAAGCAATGTAACAGGACTGCCCATACATATCAGAAGTGACCAGAAATCTCGAAGGATCGAACACGCACCTGTGCACCAAAATTCGCAGGTGCGACGCACCAGAACCAGCAGCCCATAAATTCCAGCATTTCCTTAAGTCCAAAAATCGATCTGTTAACCATCCGTAATCCACCCAAGGCCCTTGGGACCTTAAACAAATATACAAATACGTCCCAAAATACTATATAAACTTAGTCGAGGCCTCAAACCATGTGAACAACGTCGAAATTACAAATCGCGCCTCGAATCGAATTATGAGTTTTCAAATCTTCCAACTTCTATAATTTGCGCTGGAACGTATCAAATCAATCCGGAATGACTTTAAATTTTGCACACAAGTCATAAATGACATAATGGAGTTGTTCTAATTTTTGGAATCAAAATTCGAACCCGTTATCAATAAAATCAACCTTCAGTCAAACTTATAAATATTTTAAAACTTCAACTTTTCCAATTTCGCCAAAAATGCGCCGAATTGACCCTCGGACTTCCAAATCCAAATTCGGACACACGCCTAAGTCTAAAATCAACATACTAAGATATTGAAATCATAAAAACTCTATTCTAGAGTCGTTTGCTCAAAAATTAAACTCTGGTCAACTCTTTTTACTTAAGCTTCAAAAATAAGAATTTTTCTTTCAATTTAATCCTGAATCATTCGAAAACGAAACTCGACCACACACGAAGGTAATAATACACATTATGAAGCTGCTCGAGACCTTAAGCCACTGAACGGGATACTAATTCTCAAAACAATAAGTTGAGTCGTTACAAGCTCGCGCATATGAAGCTTTAGAATCAAATGTTTAACAGTCGACTAACCAAGATCCATTGCCGTAAATTCAGCTAGGATTAAAGTACATGTTGAACAACATTCAAGGACGAGTTGATAAGATTCGAGAAATGACTAAGGACACTGGGACAGATGTTGCTAAACTGAAGATGCAATTAGAGACTACAACGAAGTAGGGGATACAAGCTTTTCAGAATGCCATTGAGAAGATAGACAAGTTCTCCAAAGAGCTCGGCACCTCTTGTGACAAATTTTGCATCAAAGTCATCAACACCCTGAAGTACTTTCTTGGGAGGAACTAAGTCCCTAATTATGTGTTGTATAAATCAGTGCTCTATTAAGACAACATTTCTTTTGCTTGGTCTGGTTACTATGCAAAAGGGAAAGGAAGCTTCATCTGCCCGAGCTTGTAACGACTCGACAATGGATCAGTGTTCTATTGAAGCCATTCACCATATTAGGAGACTGAGCTTGTGCATTAGACAATCTTTTGGTTATGATGCTTTAGTTAAATTAGGGGTATCAAGCTGCTAAGTCACACTAAGAAAGTCTTGGAGAGGGTGGTGGAAGCTAGGGGTGAGGAAAAGTGTGTCTATTTTCGAGAACGAGTTTGAATACATGTCGAGGGTATCGACTATTGAAGCCATTCACCTTATTAGGAGACTGATGGAGCAGTAAAGGGAAAAAAAGAGAGATCTGCACATGGTGTTCATCGACATAGATAAAGCTTACGATAAAGTCCCGAGGAAAGTTCATTGGTAATGTTTGGAGGCTAGGGGCGTGCATGTAGCGCACACTAGGTGATTCAGGATATGTATGATGAAGTTAAGACCCGGATTAGGATAGTGGGAGGAGACTCAGAGCACTTCCCAATCATGATGGGCTTGTATCAGAGATTCGCTCTTAGCCCACCAAAAGATTGTCTACTGATAATTGACCGATCTTATCTTGTCATAGTTACCTGCATAATTAAAATTAAATTAGTAATGATGTTAAACTCTTTTGTCATCATTAAAACTTCGTAAAATAAGGACTCAACAATCTCCCTTTTTTGACGATGACAAACAAAAAGAGTTTGATTTATAGATGGCACTCCCCTGTCTTCATAAATTTGTTGCTCCCCCTGACTTTATGATGTCTTTTGTTGCTCCCATTGCCTTGTGTGTCTTCAAAGCTCTATGGTCATTCTCTCCCGTTTGACATCAATCAAAAAAGGAACAACCAAACAGGAACATATATACATAATGAAAATATGCATACAGAACAATTTAAATAAACTAATTAAATTAGAATAACAACAACAACAACAAAACCTAGTGTAATCCCACATGATTGGGAGACTGATCGACTATTGAATTACCTAGTGTACGCTACATGCACACCCCTAGCCTCCAAACATCACCAACGAACTTTCCTCGGGACTTTATTGTAATCTTTATCTATGTCTATGAACACCATGTGCAGATCTCTCTTCCTTTCCCTTTACTGCTCCATCAGTCCCATAATAAGGTGAATGGCTTCAATAGTCGATCACCTCAGCATGAATTAAAACTGGTTCTCGAAAATAGATACACTTTTCCTCACCCCTAGCTTACACCACCCTCTCCCAGACTTTCATAGTGTGACTTAGCAGCTTGATACCCCTAATTTAACTAGAGCATCATAACCAAAAGATTGTCTTATGCACAAGCTTGGGCAGATGCAAAAGATGACATTTGATCAGTGTTCTATTGAATCCATTCACCACCCTCTCCCAGACTTTCATAGTGTGACCTATCATCTTGACACCCCTAATTTAACTAGAGCATCATAACCAAACGATTGTTCTATTGAAGCCATTCACCTTATTAGGAGACTGATGGAGCAGTAAAGGTAAAAGAAGAGAGATCTGCACATGGTGTTCATCGACATAGATAAAGCTTACGATAAAGTCTCGAGGAAAGTTCGTTCGTGATGTTTGGGGGCTAGGGGTGTCACGACCCAAACTGATGGGCCATGACGAGTGCCCGAGTCCTACCCGTCGAACACGCCTAAACATGTGTCTAAGATATAAACATGAATTAAGGGTAGGCCATGAATAACATCTATCATTAAACTACTGAATCACGTGAATAACATACGTGAGGAAAACATATCCAAAAGACATATATACATATATATGCGGAAAATGGTAGGGCGAGCCGCTAGGGCTGCTATAGACCACTATATATCCAAAACTGGGAGCCGATAAGGCCACATACTATCCAACTATACATGACTGTCTACAGACCTCTAATTGAGTGTACAACTGTATAAAGGACGGGACTAGTCCCTGTCGTACCCATATCTACATACTAAAAACAACGTACCAAAACTAGTAACAGCTCCGGATCAAATGGAGCACACCATCTCTCGCTGATCAAAGATCCTGAGAAGGGGGACCGTCAGCCTGTCTACATGCACATGCGGGCATAAAACACAATGTCCCCAGGAAAAAGAGACGTCAGTACAAATAATGTACCGAGTATGTAAGGCATGAAAATCAGTACGTAAAAGACATAAAAGAAACATGGAGTAAAGGAATCCACCTGTAAGTCTAAATAACTTTGTGAATCCTAAAATATTTATAAGTTCATGCATGTGTGTATAAATATCGTATCATGCATAGGTATATGTGTACATAACATCATTAAGCCTCTGAGGGCATCCCGTCATATCATCTCGGCCTCTGTGGGCGAAATCATCAACATATACCAACTGATCAGGTGGTGGTGCGTATATAACGTCGTAACCTTTTCCCATATCCCATATATATATAATATACGCGTATATAACATCATATGGTCATGGGTCAATGTACATGTATAAATGAATGAAATGCATACTGGAATGATAGCTATTATTATACGCGAACTTACTAAGCAGAAGATGATCATCCCAGCTACCCTTGAAGTCCATCACACAAGCCCGTAACATATCCTCAAGTCTCTGAATAGTACGCTCAGCATGTCCTTCTGTCTGGGGATAAAATGTTGTATTAAGACTTACTTGAGTCCCCAATCCTTTATGAAAGGACCTCCAGAAATTAGCTGTAAACTAAGCACCTCTATCCGAGATAATAGATATAGGGACACCATGAAGTCGTACTATCTCCTTAATTTAATGCCTTGCATAATCCTCTGCGGAATATGTAGTCCTAACAGGCAAAACATGGGCTGATTTTGTAAGTCTATCAACAATCACCCATATAGAATTGAACTTACGTTGGGTACGAGGTAAGCCTACGATGAAATCCATATTAATTACTTCCCACTTCTAAGTCGGAATCTCTGTAGCCTGCAATAATCCATCCGATTTGTGATGCTCAATCTTAACCTGCTGAAAGTTTGGGCACTGAGCAACAAACTCCGCTATATCTTTCTTCATTCCGTCCCACCAATATATTTCCCTGATATCATGATACATTTTTGTTGCTCCTGAATGGATAGAATAATGAGAATAGTGAGTTTCTCCCATAACCTGCCGGTGCAGCCCTGCAACATTAGGGACACATAATCGTCCTCGATATCTAAGGACTCCATCTCCTGTAATCTCAAATGGTTTCTTCTCCTTCTGAGGGGTTGTATCCCTGTAATAAGCTAACACAGGATCCTCGTACTGACGTTCCTTCACTTCAGTTACTAAAGAGGATGTTGTCGTGTCCTGAATTGTAACTCCGGCATCACCTGAGTCCAGTAATCAAACTCTAAGACTAGCTAGCTGATGAATGTCATGGGCTATCCCACTCTTCTCTGGTTGTAAATATGACATGCTACCCATAGATCTACGGCTGAGGGCATCGGCTACTACATTCACCTTCCCTGGATGGTATAAAATATCAACGTCATAGTCTTTCAGTAGCTCCAACCATCTCTTTTGATGTAAATTCAATTCCTTTTGCTTGAAGATATACTGAAGGCTCTTATGATCCGAATAGATATCAACATGAATGCCATACCAGTAGTGCCGCCACATCTTTAGTGCATGAGTCACCGCGGCTAACTCTAAATTGTGGGTCGAGTAATTCTTCTCGAGCTTTCTTAGTTGTCTAGAAGCATAAGCTACAACCTTACCATGTTGCATTAGTACATAACCCAATCCAATGCTCGAAGCGTCACAATAGATAGCATAACCATCGGTTCCCTCTAGGTGTGTTAGAACCGGTGCTGAAGTTAGTCTGTCCTTCAATGCCTGGAAACTCCGTTCGCAAGCATCGGTCCACTGAAACTTAGCTCCCTTCTGATTCAACTTTGTCAATGGTGCAGAAAGAGAAGAAAATCCCTCTACAAATCTCCTAGAATAACCTACCAAACTGAGAAAGCTGCGAACCTCCGTCGGTGTCGTGGGTCTAGGCCAAGTCTTCACTGCCTCAATCTTTTAGGTATCAACCCAGATACTCTCACCTAAAATAATATGTCCAAGGAAAGCTACAAAATTCAACCAGAATTCACATTTAGAGAGTTTTGCGTACAACTTCTATTTTTGTAGAACTCTGAGCACCGTATGCAAATGATCTGCATGATCAGCCTCTGAAAGGGAGTAAACCAATATATCATCGATAAATACAATCACGAACAGATCTAGAAACTGTTTGAATACACGGTTCATCAAATCCATGAATATTGTTGGGGCATTGGTCAAACCGAATGACATAACAAGAAACTCAAAGTTCCCATATCTGGTCCTGAATGTTATCTTCGGAATATCTTTCTCCTTAACCCTTACGTGATGGTACCCGGACCTCAAGTCTATCTTCGAGAAATACTTGGCACCTTGCAACTGATCAAAGTCTATTCTTGATCTTTACCTTATTAAACTATCTATAATCAATACACATCCGCAAGGAACCATCTTTCTACCTCACAAATAACGTAGGTGCTCCCCACGATGATGTACTAGGTCTGATAAAGCCTTTTTCAAGAAAGTCCCTTAGTTGTTCCTTCAACTCTCTCAGCTCTGTAGGTGCCATTCTATATGGAGGAATAGATATTGGCTGAGTATCTGGTAATATGTAAATAGCAAACGCAATTTCTCGTTCTAGCGGAAGACCCAGAAGCTCATCGGGAAAAACATAAGAAAACTCATTAAATACACGGATAGATTGAATGGTTGGTGACTCTACTTTCACATCCTAAACCTGAACTAAGTGATAAATATATCCCTTTCTAATCATCTTCCCTGCCTTGATATAGGAAACAAACCTACCTCTCGGTGATCCCGTATTACCTTTCCACTCCAAAATAGGCTCCCCTGGAAACTGGAATCGAACCATCTTTGATCTACAATCAACGTTGGCATAACAAGAAGCCAACCAATCCATACCCAATATAATATCAAATTCTACCATATCTAACTCAATTATGCCTGCTACTATAGATCGACTATGAACTACTATTGTACAATCTCTATATACTCATCTAGCTATTACTGGATCCCTAACAGGTGTGGACACCCCAAAAGGTTTAACCAACTCAGGTTCTATTCCAAACTTACTAGCAACCAACAAAGTAATATATGATAAGGTGGAACCTGGGTCAATCAATGTATATACATCATATGAGGAGACTGATAATATACCTATAACAACATCAAGTGACTACTCCTGATCCTATCGACATGCCAATGCATAAATGCAGTTCTGAGGACCGCTCGAGCTAGATGCTCCACCTCTGCCTCTACCACGACCGATTGGTGCTTGTGAACCTTGCTTAGGGGGCATACTGATGATGATGATGAACCAACTATAGATCCCGCTGGCTGAACTATGCTTATACCACCTCTCGTCGGACAATCTCTCATAACGTGTCGTGGATAACCACAAGTATAACAAACACCCAACCCCATATGGCACTGCCCGACATGCTGCTTACCACACTGAGCACATCATGGCAAGGGCAGCCTCATATGACTTGACTTACCCCTATACTGAGAACTTGAGGCTCTGGAATTCTGACTAGGCCCTGAATATATGGAACGATCAAATCTCCTATTGGCAAACTGAGGGGGTGTGTTAGCCGATGGCTGGTCTAGATACCTCGGGTATTGTTGTCTCTGACCACCTCGAAACTCACCAAAAGGACCCGAAGATCTCGCTCTCTTTCTCTGGACCTTATCATGCTCATGATCCGCCCTCTACTTCTGCTTACGCTCCTCTACACCCTGAGCTTATGCCTGAATATGAGAAATATCCATGCCTGACTGAAGTGAGACCAACATACAGTCGTTAAGCAGGTGCGGCTCCAACCCCATCATGAACCGGTGAACCCGATCCTACATCTTAGCTACAATAGTGGGAGCATACCTAGCCAAACAATCAAACTGAAGGTTGTACTCCTGAACACTCATATTACCCTGCCGAAGGGTCAAGAACCTATCAACTCTGGCCCATCTAAGCTCTGGTGACTGATAATGATGAAGCAAAGCCTCTGTAAACTCATGTCATACTGCTAGAGGGACATTCTCACCTCTGGACAACTCCCAAGACTCGTACCAATTAACTGCAACATCCTGAAGTCTATAGGAAGCTAGCTCAACTGACTCAGTCGCATTGGCCTTCATTACCCTCAAAGTCCTCTGCATCCTGACCTGGTGCATCTGGCTGAGGAGTTGGTACCCCTCGGAGCTCCTCTGAAGAGGACGGGGTATGTGAAGTCTAAGATAGAATCTCATTATGAGACTCTCCCCGAGCCCTGGTAACTCGTGCCGCTCGACTAGTAGTCTCATCAGCCACGGACTTGCCCTTCTGGGCGGCTGTAGCCTTTTTGGGCATCGCTGAAAATATAATATATCGTTAGGGAAATGAATCCTTATATTGAACAATCTAAGATAAGAAAGGAGGATAACATCCTATATGTCCTGTAGCCTCCTGTTTATAAATGTGGTGCATAACACACTCATAAACAAGACTCTACTAGACACGTTTGGTAGACAACCCTAGGACAGAATTGCTCTGATACCAGTTTTGTCACGACCCAAATTGATGGGCCATGACGAGTGCCCGAGTCCTACCTGTCGAACACCCCTAAGCATGCGTCTAAGAGATAAACATGAATTAAGGGTAGGTCATGAATAACATCTGTCATTAAACTGTTGAATCACGTGAATAACATACGGGAGGAAAACATGTCCAAAAATAACCTATACATATACATGCTGAATACGGTAGGGCGAGCCGACAAGGCTGCTATAGACCACTATATATCCAAACCTGGAAGCCGACAAGGCCACATACTATCCAACTATACATGACTGTCTACAGACCTCTAATAGAGTGTACAACTATATAAAGGATGGGACTGGGCCCCGTCATACCCATATCTAATACCAAAAATAGCGTACCAAAACTAGTAATAACTCCGAATCAAGTGGAGCACACCAACTCTCGTTGATCAAAGATCCTAAAAAGGGAGACCGTCAGCCTGTCTACCTGCACTTGCGAGCATTAAACGCAGCATCCCCAGGCAAAAGGGACGTCAGTACGAATAATGTACCGAGTATGTAAGGCATGAAAATCAGTACATAAAAGACATAAAAGAAACAGAGAGTAAAGGAATCCACTTGTAAGTCTAAATAACTTTGTGAATCTAAAAATATTTATAAGTTCATGCATGTGCGTATAAATGTCGTATCATGCATAGGTATATGTGTACATAACATCATCAAGCCTCTGAGGGCATCCCGTCTTATCATCTCGGCCTCTGTGGGTGAAATCATCAACATATACCAATTGATCAGGTGGTGGTGTGTATATAATGTCGTAACCTTTTCACATATCCCATATACATATAATATAAGCGTATATAACGACATCTGGTCATGGGTTAATGTACATGTATAAATGAATTAAATGCATAAGAAGTAAGTTAATAAGATTTCTCGGAATGTCATAAAATCAATATGTCTTCGGATAAATTTTATCGATTACGCATTTTTTGAAACCCATGAACAGAAGATTTAATAATAAGACACATGGAAATTCAAGAATATAGGCACCCCTAGTGCTTCTATGAATAGAGGTATTTATGAAAGCTGTGCATTTGCTCGTTTCACTTGTATCATATGAATCATGCCAAAAGGAAAGAAGAGATAGCCTTAACATACCTGAGCCAATTCTCTTAACAATCCCTCTAACCCACGTCTTTTGCGAAAAATACGTTACGACGGATTAAAGTAGGGAAAAATCCTTATGATATTCTTGAGAAAGATTCTATCGGGCTTCCTTAGAATTGTAAGTCACGTTGCTATTACATTGTAGGGGTTCATAAGAATTTTTGTTTGAGAATTCCCATCCGTAACCTTGTTGAAGCTCTAATCCATCTCCCTTTGATGAATTAGGGAGGTTGATTTTATCCTAGTGAGTGGGCTCCACTTTAGGTGATTACTTGGCCAAAGAATTCTCTAAATTTGCCACCTAGCCCCATGACTTATCTAGTCATTATTTGAATCCCTACTTGCTGCCACGTTGGGAGGTTAATGCTTATCCACCAATTTCCCATTGTTTTGTTAACTTCCCACCTTAATCAATAATTGACCCATTATTAACATAATTAGGTAATATATCAAATTACTTAAAATACTAATCACTTTTAATACACTTTATATACCTTACTATCATGGTCATGTGGTACATTGTATGGTACTAGTCCATAAATATGGGGTATTATAGCTTGGGCCATATTTTATCCCAAATTGACAACCTTCAACGAAACTCATCTTCTTTGATTTGTTTACCCTCTAACCTTCACGGTACTTACTTACCACTTGTCATAAAAATAGCATAAATACTTATAACCTCAAAAATAATGTCATTCTCGAGCTTACGTTGATTAACTTACAGCGAAACTTTAACGTATGAAATGCGGGATATTAGAAAGTGTGTGCATGTAGCATATACTAGGTAATTCAGGATATGTATGATGGAGTTAAGTCCCGGGTTAGGATAGTGGGAGGAGACTCAGAGCAGTTCCCAATCATGATGGGTTTGTATCAGAGATTTGCTCTTAGCCCACTTTTATTTGCCTTGGCAATGGATGTTTTGGCGCGACACATTCAAGGGTAGGTACCATAGTGCATGCTATTTGCGGATGACATAGTGCTAATTGACGAGACACGAGATGGTGTTAATGTGAGGCTGGAGATTTGGAGACAGATCTTAGAATCAAAAGATTTCAAGTTGAGCAGGACCAAGACTGAGTATTTGGAATGCAAGTTCAGCAATGTGACTCATGAAGCGCACATGGAAGTGAGGATGGAGTCGCAAGACATCCCCAAGAAACAAATGTTTAAGTACCTGAGATCTATAATTCAAAGTAATGGTGAGATTGACGAGGATGTCACACATCAAATTGGAGCAGGATGGATGAAATGGAGGCTCGCGTTCGGGGTTCTGTATGATAAGAAGGTACCACCTAGACCTAAAGGTAAGTTCGAGTGTTGGCATGTCAAGAAAACCCATATTCAGAAAATGAAAGTAGCAGAAATAAGGATGCTGAGATGGATGTGTGGGCATACTAGGAGAGATAACATTGGGAATGATGATATCTTGTCCAATGTGGGAGTGGCCTCCCTGGAGAATAAGATAAGGGAAGCTAGATTGATATGGTATGGGCACGTGAAGAGGAGGAGCATAGATGGCCCAGTGAGGAGGTGAAAGAGGTTGGCCATGGTGAGGTTGAGAAGAGGTAGAGGTAGGCCTAAGAACTCTTGGAAAAAGTTGATTAGGCAGGACATGGCGCAACTCTAGCTTTACTGAGGAAATGACCCTTGATAGGAGGGTCTGGAGGTTGGAGATTAGGGTAGAAGGTTAGTCTATAGCCGAGCATGTCTCTTTTTCATGCCGGTTGCATTAGTATTAGTCTTGTATGCTTGTATCTGCTTGTCTGCAGATTTCTTTTACTATTTGTTAGTTCGTTTGCTTTGGTTATTCTATCTCTATATCACCTATCGCGTTGTTGTTCCAATAGTTATTTTTGTTTTTTTTTCTTTGAGCCGAGGGTCTTTCGTAAATAGAATCTCTACCTTCACAAGGTAGAGGTAAGGTTTGCGTACATTATACCCTCCCCAGACCCTAGTATGTGAGATTACACTGGGTTTGTTATTGTTGTTGTTATTCTAATTTAATTAGTTTATTTCAATTGTTCTGTATGCATATTTTCATTA
Source organism: Nicotiana otophora (assembly GCA_000715115.1). Taxonomy (NCBI): domain Eukaryota; kingdom Viridiplantae; phylum Streptophyta; class Magnoliopsida; order Solanales; family Solanaceae; genus Nicotiana; species Nicotiana otophora. The sequence goes on along the minus strand of AWOL01S0026226.1, from coordinate 55,744 downwards.
TGTATATATGTTCCTGTTTGGTTGTTCTTTTTTTGATTGATGTCAAACGGGGAGAATGACCAAAGAGCTTTGAAGACACACAAGGCAATGGGAGCAACAAAAGACATCACAAAGTCAGGGGGAGCAACAAATTTATAAAGACAGGGGAGTGCCATCTATAAATCAAACTCTCTTTGTTTGTCATCATCAAAAAATGGAGATTGTTGAGTCCTTATTTTACGAAGTTTTAATGATGACAAAAGAGTTTAACATCATTACTAATTTAATCTCAATTATGCAGGTAAATATGACAAGAGAAGATCGGTCAATCGTCAGTAGAAGTTAATACAAGGAGAAGGTCAAGGAAGAGAGGAAAACAAAGGATCATCAAAGGAAAAAAAAATCAACATAACAAAGAAATAAATTGTGCAATCAACCAGTTGGAGGATTGGACGTCAATAAGGAAATCCCTACAATCAACAGATGCGATCGAGCAATCAAGGCTGGCAATTGCTAAAGTAAGACACATAATCTATAATCAGTCTCAAATGACTATGTCCGACGAAAGAAGTCAAAAACTCATATGGAAAGAAATTGAGTACAACAACACTCTCTTGATGACGAATCTAGTAAAAGAAATTAGCTGGATTCAGACGCATTCCTTGGGTCATTATTAGAATAAACGGCCTCCAAAAGAAATACTTTCAAATCTGCCTCATATCAATCAAAGATTTCCTGACTGAAGAAGTTCGAGTCAAAGACTTAGCTATATAAAGGATCCAAAGACAGAAAACAACTATTCAATTTCATATGCAAAATTTTCTATACCTTTCTAATTTTTAGTCAAACAATATATTCTTGAGTTTATTAGTTTTATAAAAAATAAAGAGAAAAGAAAACACTTAAGAGGGTGTGTCAAAGAAAGAAAGAAGAATTGTCCGTACAACGTTGGTGGTGAACGCAGAAAAATCACATACTCTATAATGACAATCATTTGAAGATCTAAGAGAACCCTTGTGACTTAAGGGAATTGGATATAGATACTACATCGGTACACGAACCAGTATAAAAACTTTGTGTCTCTCCTGCTCTCCCTCTATTTTACTTTGTTTATTGCTTATATATATTTCACTAACAAATATAGAAGATGAGCTCCAGTCAACTAAGTTTTAAATTTAACACAAACATATATACTAGTCTTAGGGTACGCGCTTTGCGCGTGTTTTCTATATCAATAAACATACCGTCTTAAAGAATTAAAATAAGTAGCATTAAACAAAGTGTTTGAGATACAAAAAAAGTGAGTTCCTAAATTTAATAGAATGTTAATTTCACTTTAGCTAGTTCAATAAAAGAAGAAATTATGCATCATAGAAGTCCTTAGAATTATGTAGAATATCTTGTAAAAATTATTATTATTTTGTATCTAATATCAAAAACAAAAAAAGTAACACAAAACTTACTAACCACAATCGATCAAAGATTTGACAAATAGCACGAATTTAAAAATATAATCTCTTGGTCTTTTTGAGATTTGGGAATGATAGATTTGCCCTATAGAACTTAGAAAAAAGGTACATATGAATAAAGTCCAAGAATGATTAATATTAAATTAATAGTTTACAACAAACAACTAAATATATTAAAAAGATATATGGAGTTCAATTTGTAAGAATATTTATAAAATAATAATGATAATAATAATAATAATAATTAATGACAAATCATATAGAATATAATTTTTCTTCTACTATTTCATCTTTATTGTTTCAAGTTTGCACATTTGACTCTTAATATTTCACAATAACCGATCTTACTCTATTTCTTATTCTTTCACTGTTAATGCACTTCTATGGAACAAATATATGAATGCTAGAAGTTTTTTTCATTAGAAAAATACGTTTACTTATATGATAATCTTTTTTTGGGGGGGGA
>AWOL01S0026226.1:16014-52054 GCA_000715115.1 Nicotiana otophora | reverse complement strand
GGGTGGAGATTGAATCGCATTCTTTTGCTGCTTAACCAATTTAATTATTTATTTTACACGTTAAAGAAAATATGTTTTTCATTAATTTAAAACTTAATATTAACTCATCTCAAGTTTTAATAAGTAGCTATAATTACAACTTGGGATAAATTCGAAAACATTCCTCCGAAATTCTTTTTATAACACAAACTTCTATTGCGGTTTGAGAATTACACTCACATCTCTTATTTTTATTTATTATAACAAAATAAATTTCACATGATAAAATCTAATAACATGTATGTAATGTCCCAAATTGTCCTTCAATGGCATTAGATATTGTCACGACCCAAAAATCACTAGTCGTGATGGCACGTAACTCGACCCGCTAGGTAAGCCAACTAACAGCCAATACAATCCAAATGCAATTGTAGTAAAATAAAGAAGAATTATCTGAACTTTTACAAATTAACCTAAGAACTGGTAGTACAAATCATGAGCTTCTGGACTTAGAATTTACAAAGCTGATACAAATAATTACACGATCTGTTTGAAAGGTACATAAACAGATTAATAAAATCTAAAGCCACCAAGAACAAGTGGCAGCTATATCCGGAATGCACAAACATCTTCAGGTTCATCTCCCGACATTATCAGCAGCTCCGCTCCAAAAGTCTACACGCAAGGTGCAGAAGTGTAGTATGAGTACAACCGACCCCATGTACCCAGTAAGTATGTTGTCTAACCTCGTGGAAGTAGTGACGAGGTTTTTTAGTAAAAAGATGCTCACTAATAAAAATTTATACCGAAATCTAGCAATAGAACTATACTACAGTATAACATGATAGAGTACACGAAACGAATGTACAAAACAATAACATATTACTAGAAGAGATCGCAATTCAACAGTTTCCAATATCTCAACCAATTATTTCTTTAGAGAGAAACCAATAAACCACAATAGTCATCCCATAACTTTCATAACGTGAGGAATAGACTTGATATCAAGTCAATAGCACGGCAACATCCTTCGTGTATTTATCTCATCCTCACCAAATATGCATATAACAGTACCGGCCGGATGGCAGAAATGCCGACAACAGTAATGACAAAGTAGGAAATACGCAAGTAACAATAATGAACGAGAATGTACATAAAGGCATCAGTAACAAACTAGGCGGAAAGATAGAGGTGATGACAATAATCAGGAAAAGGAATGTAACTTCAACTAACTAGCATGATGGAGGCATAAATACAAATATAATGAATGAGAGGGGAACACATGATCTGTATGCGTTAACAAGTAGAAGCATGAATGACTAACACGGTATAAGGCATGTACTAAGTGCAACCAAAATAGATACGACAAAGATATAATTATGACACCAGAAAATAGGCATGGTATTTGCAAGTTTAGCGATTAGAAGGCATGAGTGACACAATAACAAATAAGATAAAGAACAAGAATAGGGCATTAATGACAAGTCACATAAGAACCATAAATACAACAATAACAGCTCAATGTAATGGCATGAACGTATACACAAAGGAAAGATATCACAACATAGTGCATGTCCCTCGTCCTCACCTGCATGGAGACACCCATCGTGCCATGAACTCATGATAATTTAAAGCATGATAATATAAATTAAATGGCACGGCATCACCCTTCGTGCTTTACACTCACATAACATGGCACGGCATCACCCTTCGTGCTTTTACTCTCAATAATATGGCACGTCATCACCCTTCTTGCTTTTACTCTCAATAATATGGCACGGCATCACCCTTCGTGCTTTTACTCTCAATAATATGGCATGGCATTACCCTTCGTGCTTTACATTCTCCCTCACATGATAATATATAAACAAAGGCACGGCATCACCCTTCGTGCTTTACACTCTCCCTCACATGATAATGTATAAACAAAGACATGATATCACCCTTCGTGCTTTACACTCTTCCTTACCAAGCATATGTATATCAATGACAAACAAGGCAGGAAGCATAAATAATGTCAAGGTGAGTGTTTAAACGAATATTCTAAATGAATCTCAATCACAACTTTCCTAGCCAACAATAGTTCAATAAACCCGCAAGAACCTTATTATTTAAGTATTCCAACAAATCTCACAAATGATATACTGTACAAGTATAGAATCTAGTACCCAAGAATATCGGCCGTAGCAATGTATTAATGATTATGCATATTGATGACCGAATTAAACACACTAATATATTCTCAGAATTCCATCAAATTTGATCAAGTTATAATAAGCTAAGTCTTAGTTTCTAACATTTAATACTATGTTCTTAATGTCTAGGAGTCAAGTAAGGCATGAGGCAAGAAGGTCACGTGATTCTACAAGGCACAATTTATAACATAATTTACCCCCGAGCATGGTTAACCCTGGCACATGCATATATGCTCGTCACTTCATATATGTATCAACCCCGCATGTAGCAAACAATGTCAAATAGTAGGAAACATTCCCTCAACAAAGTTAGGCAAGACACTTACCTCGCTCCAAAGATCAACTCAAAGCTCAACCATAGCTTTTTTCTTTCAAACAAGCCTCCGAACCAATAGGATCTAAGCAGTGTACCAACCAAACGATTCACATTAAGCCTTAGGAACTACCCATGATTGCAAAAGATTCAATTTAGGTCATTATTGAAAAAGTCGACCAAAGTCAACTCCCAGGCTCGCTTGGTCCAAACCCAAAATTCGGAACAAAACCTGAGTACTCATTCACCCCCGAGCCCGGTTATGTAATTTATTTTGAAATGTGACCTCAATTTTAGGTCTAAATCGTAATTTTACAAAAATCCCTAATTCTACCCAAACCCCCAATTTCCACTATAAAAACACAAGATTTTTGGTCAATATCTTAGGAAATGTAGTGAAAGATTGAAAGAAACTAGTTTAGAATCACTTACCAATGACTTGGAGAAGAAAGGTTCTTTGAAAAACCGCCTCTAGGGTTTCTTGTTTTGAAAATTTGAGAAAATGAATCAAAATCCCGTCTAAGTCCCATTTTGATCAGTTACAGATGTCGCATTTGTGACTTGGGGTTCACAAATGCAAAGAATCAATCGCAAATGCGAAGACCTTCACATCTATGCTTTTATTGCATTTGCGAGGAATTGTTCGCAAATGCGAACTCTGACCTTCTGCAAATGCGACCACCTGATCGCAATTGCGATCCTGTACCCCCCTGACCCACTTCGCAAATGCGAACATAAGGTGGCCCAGATACTCTTCGCAAATGCGATGAGTTGTTCGCAAATGCGACCCATCAGAGATCGCAAATGTGATGCCTGATCACGCAAATGCGAGATCAGGGGCCTGCACCACAACTAAAACACCAGGTGAGTTTTTCTAAGTCCAAACTACTCCGTAGCCAATCCGAAACTCACCTGAGCCCTCGAGGCTCTAAACTAACTATGCACACAAGTCTAAAAATATCATACGAACTTGCTCGCACAATCAAATCTCCAAAATAACACCTAAAACTATGAATTGAACACCAAAATCAAATGAAATTTTCAAGAAAACTTTAAAACTTCTATTTCAATTACCGGACGTCCGAGTCACCTCAAACCAACTCCGTTACTCACCAACTTTGACAAACAAGTCATAAATATAGCAATGAACCCATACCAGGTTCCGAAACCAAAATACAGACCCGGTATCAATAATTTCAAACATCGATCAAACCTTTAGATTCATTAAGCCTTTAAACTTCCAAATTTCAACAAAATACGATAACTCGAGCTAAGGACTTCCGAATTCGATTCTGGGCATACGCCCAAATCCCAAATCACGATACGGACCCATCGGGGCCGTTAAAATATGGATCCGAGCCTGTTTGCTTAAAATGTTGACCAAAGTCAACTCAAATATGTTTTAAGGCAAAGATTTCACATTTTTATCATTTTTTAATCACCAAAGCTTTCTAGAGAAACACCCGGACTATGCACGCAAATTGAGGAGGGCTAAAATGAGGTATTTGAGGCTTCAAAACATAGAATTAGGTTCTAAAATATAAGATGGCCTATCGGTTCATCACATAATATATCATAACGACCAGTTGGGTCGTTACATCCTCCACCACTTAAATATACGTTCGTCCTCGAATGTGCCAGGAGTCGTTCCAAAGCTATCAAATCACGGTGTAACCTTACTATGCATGTACTCGGAGGTGATCCCACGTCACCTTGCTCTGTATAAGCCTGCTAACGCAACATAACTAGAGATCCTTACTTCAACCTTGGTCCTTAAACCTTATAACACAATCTCTAACATCTCAAATTCATTACAAGACCTGAATCTCATATCTACACACTGTATTAGCTTGAGCAAGCTGCATTAGGTCATAACCACAACCCCAAGATGTAATCACATGGTACACCCCATCACTCAGACACTCACAACAGGAGTTGCTGACCACTATTACTGCCCAAAAACAAATCTGGTACCGGTAGAAAACCTCATGCCAATTAGAGCCTCGTTCAAAACCTTCATACCCTGTCGAAGATGAAAGAAACATGCATAACCTCTTAACCACTCATCTGATCAATAAGCCAAGAAACTCACTCGTCCGACCAGGGCCATTGCCCAAATCCTCAGCAAAATATGGTATTATTCTTCAAAACCTTCCTCATCCTAATACAATAGGGCAAATCTTAAGTCTAGAAACCTCATCTCAGCCAATACAAACAGCCCCATCGATAAGTATCAACAATAATCATATGGAGCCCCACATAACACGGTCCCGAACACCGACAAGTAATAATTCAGACATGGCAGATAATAGTAAGAGAGTTAAATAAGAAGACTACTAAACAAGTTAAGCAGGAAGGGAAAGTTTAGCATTTTCCTATGAACTATTTTCAACAAGGTGGAAGCAAAACTACACGAAGTAAGCATCAGGAGTTACATTTCATCACAATACCGTTGCGGTGTGCAACCCGATCCCATCATATCAATCCACATAGGGTACCCATCGAGCCATAATACTCAGGCTCACTGATCACATATGCGCCAATATCAAACACAATAGAGTGCAAAAAATATAACTGTGGGAAAATTATTAGGAACACACAATACTGAGAAGGACAAGCACAACTACGGTGCAATAAGCAAATCAACATCACGAAGGCCATCTCGCCCATAGAGCCATGAGGCCTAAACTGAATTACAATATGCGTACGAATAACCATGTAACCCTCACAGCCCGTCATAGCATAAGAGAGGAACACATAACACGGACCAAGGTGCGAAGAGTATCTATTCCGCCCGACGATATACCTGTGATAACAGTTGCGCAAGAGCAATCAAATCTAATCTGATACAGAATATACATCCTCATTGGGCCTACAAATGGGCCCCCAAATCAACTCCGATCACCCCTGAACGGACAAATAGCCCTCCAAAAGTCCACAACCATGAAACAATCTGCTTCTGAGAACTCCCAATCTCCAAATCCATAGAACACACGAATCATCCTTCCTGATCCAACTCCACCGCCCAAATGTCTAACACATCTATCGTATACAATCATCCCACGAGGAATACTTCTATAATTCTTCCGTGCCACATAACAAAATCTGAATCTCAACAATCAACTAACTAGGCGAGCACTGCAATATCAATGCTGCATTCGTAAGTCAAAACACAATGCGTCTTCTGAAATGCACACCCTTCTCAGGCAACACCAAGTGGTGATAACATCCATCTAGACATTTGAAATCGTCTATGTTGTCTATGAATTCATGACCTTCCCTTCAAAACTGAACCGTGACCCTGCACATACAAAACTCAATCCCGATCGGTCAAAAACCTTCTATTTGATCTCATCCAGGAGGAAATACCAATACGCAACATGTTCCTCACACCAGTAGGAAATATTCACCTCGAACCGTATAGAAATCATCGAGAACCCCTTGGAATCCGTTTGCACATAACCAAGCTATCAGAACCGAATCCCTCCAACTCAACCAAGCCACGCAGTTGCCCAAAATCTATGAGCATTGCCACGAAACACATGTGGAGACCCACCACATCATACGTACCAAAAGAACCGGTCATATCATTACCGTGTTGATCCAATTTACTATAAAACCGCCCTGTTTCCTCTGAGTTCCTTCCAAATTACCCTCAAGTTGATACCCCACCTTGCGAGAACACCATGATCCTTACCCCAAGCTCGTCATAAGAGATTCTAGCATAAAAACCACACCGCTCTAAGGCCCATAAGCTGATGCATTCCCTCTTAGCACCCCAAAGTACCACAACCGAGGCACCCACTCTGAAGAGACCTTCTGTGAATCTAAAGTTGTTTCCTCCACCACTTAGTCTTCCTGATACTGAAATACATAATCCACAATGATATAGAAATACCGAGAGCTTCGACACCATCCAATGTAAATCTTAAACTCTAGCCACAACTACTATGCCACCACTTAATCTTCCTGAGTCTGAACTCATCAATATGGCATGAGAATCAAATCCGTTCCACAATTAAACAACAGGGAAACCTTCCAACACACTCATAACTCGGGACTACACATCACATCGAGACAAAAATCAAGCACCCATCAATCCTTTTTACACCTCAAGCAGACTATCCTCTTCACATTCAAGTCATCTGAACATAGCCCACAGTCACATCCTACTCATCATTTAGTCATCCAAACACTCGCCGACCACAAGTTCCGCTCATAGGAACACTACCGAACGTATAAGTCCAAAAGCTCATGCACACACAACCGAAATTCTCGTGCTCAAGCCACAGTCAAAACTCGGCCTTAAGTCCTCCAAACTGACCCATCATCAGCATACAGAAATCATATCTCGCACCTCATCCATGGAATCACAAATCGTCGATGCTCAGCCGATACCGAGCGCTCACATGCGCATACAAATATGTGGAAGGAATTCAAAGGGTTACGCTTCAAGCTGAATCAATGTCGTACGATAAGGAAAGAAAGATGGGAAGTTTATCCTAAATGCCCTGTAGCCTCTCGAATATAGGTATGGACTTCATCATACTGATCCGTAAGTATCTACTAGACACTTGCTCATGACTCGTAGAACCTATGAACCTAGTGCTCTAATACCAACTTGTCACGACCCAAAAATCACTAGTCGTGATGGTACCTAACTCGACCCGCTAGGTAAGCCAACTAACAGTCAATATAATCCAAATGAAATTGTAGGAAAATAAAGAAGAATTATCTAAACATTTACAAATTAACCCAAGAACTGGTAGTAAAAATCATGAGCTTCTAGACTTAGAATTTACAAAGCTGATATAAATAATTACACAATCTTTTTGAAAGCTACATAAACATATTAACAAAATCTAAACCCACCAAGGACAAGTGGCATCTATATCCGGAATACACGAACATCTTCAGGGTCAGCTCCCGACATCACCAGCAGCTCCGCTCCAAAAGTCTGCACGCAAGGTGCAGAAGTGTAGTATGAGTACAACTGACCCCATGTACCCAGTAAGTATGTTGTCTAACCTTGTGGAAGTAGTGACGAGGCTTTTTAATAAAAAGATGCTCACTAATAAAAATCTGTACCGAAATCTAGCAATAGAACAATACTACAGTATAACATGATAGAGTACACGAAACAAATGTAAAAAACAATAATAGAGTACTAGAAGAGATCACAATTCAACAGTTTCCAGTATCTCAACCAATCATTTCTTTAGAGAGAAACCAATAAACCACAATAGTCACCCCATAACTTTCATAACATGAGGAATATACTCTGATATCAAGTCAATTGCACGGCAACACCCTTCGTGCATTTATCTCATCCTCACCAAATATGCATATAACAGTACCAACCGAATGGCAGAAATGCCAACAACAGTAATGACAAAGTAGGAAATACGCAAGTAGCAATAATGAACGAGAATGTACATAAGGGCATCAGTAACAGACTAGGCGGAAAGCATAGAGGTGATGACAACAACCAGGAAAAGGAATGTAACTTCAACTAACTAGCATGATGGAGGCATAAATACAAATATAACGAATAAGAGGGGAATATATGATCTTTATGTGTTAACAAGTAGAAGCATGAATGACTAACATGGTAGAAGGCATGTACTAAGTGCAACCAAAATAGATACGACAAAGATATAATTATGACAGCAGGAAGTAGGCATGGTATTTGCATGTTTAGCGAGTAGAAGGTATGAGTGACACAATAACAAATAAGATAAAGAACAAGAACATGACATTAACAACAAGTCACATAAGAATCATAAATACAACAATAACAGCTCAATATAACGGCATGAACGTATACACAAAGGAAAGATATCATAACATAATGCATGTCCCTCGTCCTCACCTACACGGAAATACCCATTGTGCCATGAAATCATGGTAATTTAAAGCATGATAATATAAATGAAATGGCAGGGCATCACCCTTCGTGCTTTACACTCACATAACATGGCACAGCATCACCCTTCGTGCTTTTACTCACAAATGATATGGCATGACATTACCCTTCGTGCTTTTACTCTTAATAATATGGCACAGCATAACCTTTCGTGCTTTTACTCTCAATAATATGGCACGGCATCACCCTTCGTGCTTTACACACTCCCTCACATGATAATGTATAAACAAAGGCACGTCATCGCCCTTCATGCTTTACACTATCCCTTACATGATAATGTATAAACAAAGGCACGGCATCACCCTTCGTGCTTTACACTCTTCCTTACCAAGCATATGTATATCAATGACAAACAAGGCAAGAAGCATAAATAATGTCAAGGAGAGTGTTTAAACAAATATTCCGAATGAATCCCAAACACAACTTTTGTCACGACCCAAACACCCTCCGTGTAATGTCGTGACGGCACCTAGTCTCTACGACTAGGTAAGCCTAACAAATTACGGAATATAATAAAAACGAAAGTAAAACTTGGCAACTAACAACAGTGGATAACTAAATAACTAATAACAATGCCGCTCGGCATGTGCAATAACCAATACTCTATAATACACAGTCTTCCCAAAACCCGGAACATCATAAGTCACAAGCTACAGAAGTAAACTGGTATCTCTATGCACCATAGTCTAACAAAAGAAGTACGGAAGGTAAATGACATATGAGAGAATAGAGGGGGGACTCCGAGGTCTGCAGACGCAGCAAATGTACCTTAAAGTCTCTGTACAACAGCAAGCACTCTCAGCTAGTAGCGGGTCCAATAAGAAGCACCTGGATCTGCACATAAAAATATGTGCAGAAGAGTAGCATGAGTACACCACAATGGTACCCAGTAAGTGCCAAGCCCAACCTCGGTAGAGTAGTGACGAGGTCAGGTCAGGCCCACTGGTATATAATAAATAAAGCAGGAAAATATAACTATATAATAAGAGACTTGAATTTAACAAAAATAAAACACAGCGATAAAATAATGCAACACATAGGGATAAATAGCAGGAGATCTACCGAGATACCGTCTCGTAGTCCCAAAATAAATATACAAGGAGAATTCTCGAGGAACCGCCTCGTAGTCTCAAAAGTAAATGTTCAGGGAGAACTTCCGAGGAACCGCCTCATAGTCTCAAAAGTACATATGCGGGGAGAACTCCCGAGGAACTGCCTCCTAGTATCAAAAGTAAATATGCAGGAAGAACTCCCGAGAAATCGCCTCGTAGTCTCAAAAGTAAACACACAGCTCAACCGATAAATACCATAGTTAACAACAAGAAATCTAAAATTAAGACTGATAAAGAACAAGGGAAAATAGGACAACCAACTAGGCATACTTCACAGAGTTCAAATAAGCAGTTAAAGCATGTAGATATGCGATATCAGGCTAATCAGGATAACTACGCATGTTGGAATAGCTAGTTAAGAATGGAAACAGACTAATACTCATCTAAACAGTATAACTCAAATTAAAGGAAAACATGTAACTACTCAACAAAATAAATTGGGTTTTTGAACAAATAGCCCGTGTACGTACTCGTCACCTCACGTACACGGCGCTCACATATCACGACAGTACCAAATCCTAAGGAAATTTCCCCCACACAAGGTTAGGCAAGCCACTTACCTCGAACCAAGCTCAATCAATTGGTGACAATGCCTTTTTACATGAATATCCAACTCTGAATGGCCCAAATCTAGCCAAAATCAATTACATAACATAAATATAACTACAAGGAACTAATCTAGCTAATAAAATCAAACCTAAAGCAAGAAATTAGAAAATCGCCCTTAAAGGCCTCACAGGGCCCACGTCTCGGAATCGTGAAAAGTCACAAAATATGAACACTTTCACTCACGAGTTCACTCATACCAAAATTACTCAAATCTGATACCAAAATCTAGATCCAAATCCCAAAATTCGGCCTAAGACCTTTTCTCAACTTTTCCCCAAATTTTCAATCCCAAATCCGAAATTAAATGGAGCAAACCACTACAGATTAATGGAATACAACCAAAAACGAGCTAGGAATTATTACCCCAGAGCTTCCTCTCAAAATCCCTCGACAAATCGCCAAATTCCGAGCTCACAAGTCCAAAAATGAAGAATGAAATCAAACCCTCCCACTTGGCTCTTTTTCTGCCAGAGATCTCGCTTCTGCGACCTTCAATCGCATCTGCGGTCCCGCACCTGCGGAATTTCCATCGCAGGTGTGGATTTCACTTAAAACTCATCGCCCGCTTCTGCGGTCAAAAGGTCGCACCTGCGTGTGCGCACCTGCGGCTATGTCCGCTTCTGCGGTCCCCCACCGCTCCTGCGATCTCTTTAGCGCATCTGCGGGCATCGCAAATGCGGAACTCACCTCGCACCTGCGACTCCTAACCATTCATTCCAAAACTGCTTCTGTGCTTAATCATCCGCACGTGCGGCCCCGCACCTGCAGTCTCCCCACTGCAGGTGCGAAAACACCAGATGTCTGAAGGCTTCAACAATTTGCTAAGTCCAATATTTCTTCCGTTAAGCATCCGAAACACACCTGAGGCCCCCAGGACCCCAACCAAACATACCAACCAATCCTAGAACACAATACAAACATATTCGAGACCTCAAACCACGTCAAACAATGCTAAAATCACAAATCAACCTCCGATTCAAACTTAAAGAACTTGAAACTTCCAAATTCGACAAGCAATGTCAAAACCAACCAAACTATGTCTGATTGACCCCAAATTTTGCACACAAGTCATATTCAATCCTACCAACCTATTTCAACTTTCGGAATCGGAATTCGACCCCTATATCAAAAATGCCACTACTGGTCAAAATCTCCAAAACTTTGACTTTCGCCATTTCAAGCCTAAATGAGTTACAGACCTCCAAAACACAATCCGAACATGCCCCTAAGTCCAAAATTACCTAACGGAGCTAACAGAACCGACATAACTCCATTCCGGAGTCATCTTCACACAGTTCCAACTACGATCTAAAACCTAAGGCTTAAACCTTCGTTTAGGGACTAAGTGTCCCAAAACACTCCAAAATCCAAAACAAAACCTCCCGACAAGTCACAATAGCAGAAATAGTTACGGGGGAAGAAGTTAATAGGGGATCGAGGCTATAACTCTCAAAACGACCGGTCGGGTCGTCACATCCTCCCCTCTTAAAACAATCGTTCTTCCTCGAACGAGTATAGAGACATACCTGAAGCTGTGAAAAGATGAGGATAACTGATGCGCATATCCTGCTCGGTCTCCCAAGTCACCTCCTCGACCAGCTGACCCCTCTACTGAACCTTTACTGAAGCAATGTTCTTTGACCTTAGCTGTATGACCTGCCTGTCCAAAATAGCCACTGGCTCCTCAACAAAAGATAGATCCTTGTCCAACTGGACTGAGCTGAAATCCAATACATGAGCCGGATCACCGTGATACTTCCGGAGCAAGGAAACGTGGAAATCTAGATGAACCCCTGCAAGTCTGGGAGGTAAGGCAACCTCATAAGCAACCTCCCCAACACGCCGCAACACCTCAAAAGGACCAATGTACCTTGGGCTCAGCTTGCCCTTCTTTCCGAACCTCATAACGCCTTTCATAGGTGATACCCGGAGCAAGACCCGCTCTCCAACCATGAATGTTGCATCGTGAACCTTCTGGTCCGCATAGCTCTTCTGTATGGACTGGGATGTGCGAATTCGATCCTAAATCACCTTCACCTTATCTAGGGCATCTTGGACCAAGTCTGTACCCAATAATCTGGCCTCGCCCGGCTCGAACCAACCCACTGGGGACCGACACCGCCTACCATATAGAGCCTCATACGGAGCCATCTGGATGCTCGACTGATAGCTTTTGTTGTAGGCAAATTCCGCAAGTGGAAAGAACTGGTCCCATGACCCTCCAAACTCCATCACACACGCACGGAGCATATCCTCTAATATCTAAATAGTGTGCTCGGACTAACCATCCGTCTGAGGGTGAAATGTTGTGCTCAGCTCCACTCTAGTACCCAACTCATGTTGTACGGCTCTCCAGAATTGTGATGTAAACTGCATACCCCGGTTAGAGATAATAGATACCGGTAAGCCATGAAGCCTGACAATCTCACAGATATAAATTTGAGCCAACTGCTCGGAAGAATAGGTAGCCATCACAGGAATGAAATGAGCTGACTTGGCCAGCCTATCCACAATCACCCAAACCGCATCAAACCTCCCGCTGAGTCTGTGGGAGTCTAACAATGAAATCCATAGTGATCCGCTCCCATTTTCACTCCGGAATCTCTAACTTCTGAAGCAACCCACCCGGTCGCTGATGCTCATACTTCATCTGCTAGCAATTTAAGTAGCGAGCCACATACTCCACTATGTCCTTCTTCATTCTCCTCCACCAGTAATGCTGCGTCAAATCCTGATACATCTTCGCGGCACCCAGATGAATGGAGTACCGTGAGTTGTGAGCCTCCTGGAGAATCAACTTCCGCAACCCATCTACATTAGGCACACATAGCCTGCCTTCCATCCTCAATGCACCATCATCTCCAATAGTGACCTCCTTAGCATCACCATGTTGAATCGTTCCCTTAAGGACAAGCGGATGGGGGTCATCATACTGACGCTCCCTGATACGATCATAGAGAGAAGACCGAGAGACCACACAAGCCAATACTCGACTCGGCTCAGAAATATCCAATCTTACAAACTGGCTGGCTAAGGCCTGAACATCCAATGCCAATGGCCTCTCTATTGCTGGTAGATATGCTAAAACTCCCCAAACTCTCTGCCCGACGACTCAAAGCATCGGCCACCACATTGGCCTTCCCTAGATGGTTCAAAATGGTGATATCATAATCCTTAAGTAGCTCTAACCACCTCCTCTTACGCAAATTAAGATCCTTCTCGTTGAACAGATGTTGCAAACTCCGGTAATCGGTGTAAATCTCACAAGGGATACCGTACAAATAGTGCTTCCAAATCTTCAAGGTATGAACAATAGCTACTAACTCAAGGTCGTGGACAGGATAGTTCTTTTCATGCACCTTCAGCTGTCTGTACGTGTAGGCAATCACCCTACCGTCCTGTATCAACACCGCACCAAGACCAATCTGCGATGCATCACAATATACAGTATAAGACCCTGAACCTGTAGGCAATATCAATACTGGGGCTGTAGTCAAAGCTGTCTTGAGCTTCTGAAAGCTCTCCTCACACTCCTCTGTCCACCTGAATGGAGCCCTCCAAACCAAGAAAACTCCAGATCTCCGTAGTTGATGACGATCTAGGCCAACTCTACACTGCATCCACCTTCTTCGGATCCACCTGGATCCCATCACTCGATACTATATGAACCAAGAATGCCACTGAGTCTAGCCAAAACTAACACTTTGAAAATTTCGCATATAACTTATTTTCTCTCAAGGTCTGAAGCACAGTCATTAGGTGATGCTCATGATCCTCCCGAGTCCGGGAGCACACCAGAATGTCGTCAATAAACACAACGATGAATGAGTCAAGATAGGGCCGGAACACACTGTGCATCAAGTGCATAAAAGTTGCTGGGGCATTGGTCAGCCCAAATGACATCATAAGGAACTCAAAGTGACCATACCAAGTCTTGAAAGCAGTCTTCGGGATATCTGGCTCTCGAATCTTCAACTGATGATAGCCGGAACGTAAATCACTCTTGGAAAATACCCTGGCACCCTATAGCTGATCAAATAAATCATTGATACGAGGCAATGGATACTTGTTCTTCACTGTAACTTTGTTCAACTGGTGGTAATCAATACACATCCGCATAGAACCATCCTTCTTCTTCACAAATAAGACAGGAGCACCCCAAGGTGACACACTGGACCGAATGAAGCCCTTATCAAGCAATTCTTGTAACGGTTCCTTCAACTCCTTCAACTCAGGAGGAGCCATACGATACGGAGGAATAGAGATGGACTGAGTGCCCGACAACAAATCAATGCCAAAATCAATATCTCTGTCAGGCGGCATGCCAAGAAGATCAGCTGGAAATACATCTGGAAAGTCCCTCACTATTGGGACTGACTCAACTGTAGGGGTATCAATACTGACATCTCTCACATAAGCTAGATACACGTCACACCCCTTCTCAACCATTCGTTGAGCTTTAAGAAATGAAATAACTCTGCTGGGAGTATACTTTAAGGTACCTCTCCACTCAAATCACGGTAAACCTGGCATAGCCAGCGTCACGGTCTTAGCGTGACAATCAAGAATAGCACGATGGGGAAACAACCAATCCATGCCCAAGATAACATCAAAGTCTACCACGCTGAGTAATAATAAATCAGCTCTAGTCTCAAAACCACTAAGAGCAATCAAACGCGACCGATACACGCGGTCCACAACAAGAGAATCTCCCACAGGAGTAGACACATAAATAGGGGAACTCAAAGAATCCCGAGATACGCCCAAATACGGGGAAAAATAAAAGGACATATAGAAATATGTAGAACCTGGGTCAAATAATACCGATGCATCTCTATGACAGACCGGAACAATACCTTTAATGATAGAATCGGAAGCAACTGCCTTTGTACGAGCCGGAAGAGCATAATATCTGGCCTGGCCTCCCCCTCTAAGGCGACCTCGACCTCCCCGACCTCCACCTCGAGCTGGCTGAGGAGGTGGGGCGGTAGCTGGCGCTGGAATCATAGCCTGAGAACCCGGTGGAGCACGTGGTGGCTGAGAAGTCTGTGGAGGTGCACCCCTCCTAAATCTGGGGCAATCCCTCACCATATGGTGAGTGTAGCCACACTCAAAATAAGCTCTCAGAGAGCGTGACTACTATGAGTGGATCAGGCCAGGTCTGCTGGGCTGGCCACTAAATGAACCCCGAGCAGGAGGCACACTGGATACTGGCGGTGCATAATAAGGCTCTTGGGGCCTATAAGGGGCTGGAACACCACTAGCGGCTGGAAGAACTGAATGTACAGGGCGACTCACATAACCCCTACCATAGCGAACTGCTGGGGCACGAGCACCAAAATAAGAACCAGTCTCTAGAAACCTCTTGGCCTCTCTCTCCTCTCTATACCGGGCAAGCATGCCCTCCAATCTCCTAGCAATACTCACAACCTGCTGGTAAGAGATATCCATATCCAACTCCCTGGCCATACTGATCCTGATGCTGGGGTGGAGTCCTTCAATAAAGCGACGAACCCTCTCCCGGACTGTAGCAACCAAGGTCGGTGCATGTCGGGCCAAATCACTGAAATGGACTGCATACTCTGACACAGTCATAGAACCCTAGCATAACTGCTCAAACTCTGCGTGCCATGCATCCCTGAGGCTCTGAGGGACATACTCTCTCCAAACTATATCCGAGAACTGAGTCCATGTGAGTGAGGCATCTGGACTACTCAACTCATAAGCATGCCACCACTGATGGGCTGCTCCTCTAAGCTGGAAAGTGGTAAAAGAAATCCCACTCGTCTCCGCTACGCCCATAGTACCGAGAATATGATGACAGTCCTCCAGAAAACCTCGGGCATCATTTGTAGCCGATCCGCTGAAGGTAGGTGGGTGGTACTTCTTGTACCTCTCAAGTCTGAGTTGCTTCGCCTCAGAAGCGGTTGTCCTAGTCTTGTGTTGAACCGTAGCTACCGGCTGCATCGGTATAATCTCTGGAACCTGGTCGGCTTGAACCCGCTGCTTTGGAGTATCGGCAATGAGAGTCTGTGATCCTCCCCCGGCCTGAGATGTGGCAGGAGCAAGTGGAATTAATCCAGCCTGAGCTAAGGTGCTGAACATGCTCAGAAACAGGGCTAGGGTCTCCTGAAGAGCTGGTACAGCAATAGGTACCTCAGGTTTCTACCCTCCAGCTGGAGCTACTGGGGGCTCCTCTGTGGTAGCTCGTGCGGGTGCCCTGGCTGCACCGAGTAGACGTCCTCAGACTCTACCCCGACCCCAGCCTCTCGCGGCTCTAGCAGGGGGCGCGGGTGCCTGGTCGTCAGATCCGCTTGTACGTGTCCTCACCATCTGTGAGAGAATAGAATACAGAAGTTTAGAATTTTTTTTTATGTCAACAAATTTCGCAGGACAAGGAATCAAAGAAGTATAATTTTTCCTAAAAGTTCCATAGCCTCCCGAAGATAACTATAGACGTCTCTGTACCTATCCGCGAGACTTTAATAAACCGGCTTGTGACTGACGACACCTATGAACCTAGAGCTCTGATACCAACTTGTCATGACCCAAACTCCCTCCGTGTAACGTCGTGACGGCACCTAGTCTCTACGACTAGGTAAGCCTAACAAATTGCGGAATATAACAAAAACGAAAGTAAAACTTGGCAACTAACAGCAGTGGATAACTAAATAACTAATAACAATGTCGCTCGGCATCTGCAATAACCAATACTCTATAATACACAATCTTTCCAAAATCCGGAACATCATAAGTCACAAGCTACAGAAGGAAACTAGTACCTCTATACACCAGAGTCTAACAAAAGAAGTACGGAAGGTAAATGACATAGGAGAGAATAGAGGGGGACTCTGAGGTCTGCGGACGCGGCAGATGTACCTTGAAGTCTCCGTACAACAGCAAGCACTCTTAGCTAGTAGAGGGGTTGCTAAAAAGCACCTGGATCTGCACACAAAAACATGTGCAGAAGAGTAGCATGAGTACACTACAACGGTACCCATTAAGTGCCAAGCCAAACCTCGGTAGAGTAGTGAGAAGGTCAGGTCAGGCCCACTGGTATATAATAAATAAAGCAGAAAAATATAACAGTATAATAAGAGACTGGAATTTAACAAAAATAAAACACATCAATATAAAAATGCAACACATAGGGAGAAACAGCAGGGGATCTCCCGAGATACCGTCTGGTAGTCCCAAAATAAATATACAGGGAGAAGGAACTGCCTCGTAGTCTCAAAAATAAATGTGCAGAGAGAACTCCCGAGGAACCGCCTCGTAGTCTCAAAAGTAAATATACAGGGAGAACTCCTGAGGAACCGACTCGTAGTCTCAAAAGTAAATATGCAGGGAGAACTCCCGAGGAACCGCCTCGTAGTCTCAAAAGTAAACACACATCTCAACCGATAAATACCATAGTAAACAGCAAGAATTCTACATTTAAGACTGATAAATAACAAGGAAAAACAGGAAAATCAACTAGGCATGCTTCACAGAGTTCAAATAAGCAGTTAAAGCACGTAGACATGCGATATCAGGCTATTCAGGATAACTATGCATGTTGGAATAGCTAGTTAAGAATGGAAACAGACTAACACTCATTTAAACGGTATAACTCAAATTAAAGGAAAAACATATTAGTACTCAGTAAAATAAATCGGGTTTTCAATAAATAGCCCGTGTAAGTACTCGTCACCTCACGTACACGGCGCTCACATATCATGACAATACCAAATCCTAAGGGGATTTCGCCTACACAAGGTTAAGCAAGCCACTTATCTCGAACCAAGCTCAATCAATCGGTGACAATGCCTTTTCCATGAATATCCTACTCTAAATGGCCCAAATCTACCCAAAATCAATTACATAACATAAATATAACTACAAGGAACTAATCTAGCTAATGAAATCAAAGCTAAAGCAAGAAATTAGAAAAGCGCCCTAAAACGCCTCCCCGGGCCTAGGTTTCGGAATCGTATAAAAGTCACAAAATATGAACACTCATTCACTCACGAGTTCACTCATACCAAAATTACTCAAATCCGATACCAAAATCTTGATCAAAATCCCAAATTTTGGCCTAAGAACATTTCTCAAATTTTCCCCAAATTTTCAACCCCAAATCCGAAATTAAATGGAGAAAACAACTATAGATTAATGGAATACAACCAAAAATGAGTTAGGAATCATTACCCCAAAGCTTCCTCTGAGAATCCCTCAAAAAATTGCCAAATTCCGAGCTCTCAAGTCTAAAAATGAAGAATGAAATCAAACCCTCGCACTTGGCCCTTTTTCTGCCAGAGATCTCGCTTCTGCGAGCCTTCAACCGCATCTGCGGTCCTGCACCTGTGGAATTTCCATCACAGGTGTGGATTTCACTTAAAACTCATTGCTCGCTTCTGCGGTCAAAAGTTCGCACCTGCGTGTGCGCCCTGCGGACGTATGTCCGCTTCTGCAGTCCCCCACCGCTCCTGCGATCTCTCCAGCGCATCAGCATGCATTGCCGATGCGGAACTCACCTCACACCTGCGACCCCTGAGCATTCCTTCCAATACCGCGTATGCACTTAATCATCCGCACTTACGGCCCCGCACCTGCAGTCTCCCCACCGCAGGTGCGAAAACACCAGATGCCTGAAGGCTTCAACAATTTCCTAAGTCATTTCTTCCGTTAAGCATCAAGACACACCCGAGGCCCCCGGGACCCCAACCAAACATACCAACCAATCCTAAAACACCATACGAATATAGTCGAGCCCTCAAACCACACCAAACAACGCTAAAATCATAAATCATCCTCCGATTCAAACTTAAAGAACTTGAAACTTTCGAATCCGACAATCGATGCCGAAACCAACCAAACCACGTCTGATTGACCCTAAATTTTGCACACAAGTCGTATTCAACCCTACTGACCTATTCCAATTTCTGGAATTAGAATTCGACCCCGATATCAAAAATTCCACTACCGGTCAAAACCTCCAAAACTTCGACTTTTGCCATTTCAAGCCTAAATGAGTTACAGACCTCCAAAACACAATCTGGACATGCCCATAAGTCCAAAATCACCTAACGGAGCTAACAGAATTGACGGAACTCCATTTCGAAGTCGTCTTCATACAGTTCTGACTACAGTCCAAAATCTAAGGCTTAAACCTCCGTTTAGGGACTAAGTGACCCAAAACACTCCAAAAACCAAAACGAAACCTCCCGGAAAGTCACAATATCATAAATAGGTACAGGGGAAGCAGTTAATACGGGATCGGGGCTATAACTCTCAAAATGACCGGCCGGGTCGTCACAGCTTTCCAAGCCAACAATAGTGCAATAAACCCGCAAGAACCTTATTATTCAAGTATTCCAACAAAATCTCACAAATGATCTATAACACAAGTATAGAATATAGTATCTCAAGAATATCGGCCGTAGCAATGTATTAATGATTATGCATATTGATGACCGAATTAAACACACCAATGTATTCTTAGAATTCCATCAAATTTGATCAAGTTATAATAAGCTAAGTCCTAGTTTCTAACATTAATACTATGTTCTTAGTATCTAGGAGTCAAGTAAGGCATGAGGCAAGAAGGTCACGTGATTCTACAAGATACAATTTATAACATAATTTACCCCCGAGCATAGTTAACCCTGGCACATGCATATATGCTTGTCACCTCATATATGTATCACCCCGCATGTAGCAAACAATGTAAAATAGTAGGAAACATTCCCTCAACAAAGTTAGGCAAGACACTTACCTCGCTCCAAAGATCAACTCAAAGCTCAACCATAGCTTTTTCCTTTCAAACAAGCCACCGTACCAATAGAATCTAGCATTGTACCAACCAAACAATTCACATTAAGCCTCAGGAACTACCCACGATTGCAAAAGATTCAATTTAGGTCATTATTGAAAAAGTCGACCAAAGTCAACTCCCGGGCCCGCTTGGTCCAAACCCGAAATTCGGAACAAAGCCCGAGTACCCATTCACCCCCGAGCCCGGTTATGTAATTTATTTTGAAATTAGACCTCAATTTGAGGTCTAAATCCCAATTTTATAAAAATCCCTAATTCTACCTAAACCCCCAATTTCCACCATAAAAACACAAGCTTTTTGGTTGATATCTTAGGAAATGTAGTGAAAGATTAAAAGAAACTACTTTAGAATCACTTACCAATGATTTTGGTAAGAAAGGTTCTTTTAAAGAATTATATTCAAGATATTCATTTGAAAGATATTTATTTGAAGGAAGTATATTCGAAATGTATTTATTGGAAAGGATTATATTCTAAAATTTATTATTTGAAAAACATATAGGTGAGATTTATATTAGAAGGACTTGATTAATTGGTTGTACTTGTATTCATTATTTGTTGAATAATATTTATAGTGTTCTTGTTGCCCTGCTGTTTATATCACTGGTTGGTTATTGTTGCTATCATTACTATATATTTTCTATTATTTTTGTATGCTATATTGCACAGGTTATTAGACTAGTGAGTGTCTTGACTGTACATCGTCACTACTCCACTGAAGTTAGTCTTGATACTTACTGGGTACCGACTATGGTGTACTCATACTACACTTCTGCACATTTTTGTGCAGAGCCAGGTATTGGAGATATCGGATTCGGACAGAGCTAGAGTGTGATCACAAGGATTCAAGATAGAGCTGCTTGATCGTCGCAGTCCCTTGGAGTCTTTCCATTTTATTATATTGTCAACTCTTATTCAAATAGTATTGTATATTCGATCATTGAGATCATTTCATGTATTCAGTTAGAGTTCGTGACTCAGTATTACCAGTCTTGGGAGGTTGTTATAATTATTTTCGCTGTGGGTTTCGATTATCTATAAAAGAAATGGGTTGAAATGAAATTGAAATCGGCTTACCTAGTCTTAGAGACTAAGTGCCATCACGACACCTGAGGTTGGATTTTGGGTCGTGACAAGTTAGTATCAGAGCTCTAGGTTCATAGGTTCTACGAGTCACGAACGAGTTTAGTAGTCTTGCGGATCGGTACGGAGACGTCTGTACTTATCTTCGAGAGGCTACAGAACGGTTAGGAAACTTCCACTTCTTTCATTCCAATTGTGCGAAATTTATTGAATTTGGAATTGGGGACTTTGTATCTCTATTCTCTCATAGATGGTGAGGATACATGCTACCAGATCATCTGAGCAGATACCCGCGCATACTACTAGGGCCGCAAGAGACCGGGGCCGAGGTAGAGGCCGAGGAAGGGCACGTGTCACAGCTAGAACATCGGTTAGAGGGGCAGTTGAGGAGCCGCCAGTTACTACAGTTGGGGGACATACACCAGAGACACCTGTTGTTACCCCCATACTTCAGGAGACTTTAGCACAGTTCCTAAACATGTTTGGTACATTGACTCAGGCGGGATTGATCTCCGTTTCACCAAATATTTCACAGATTGGGGGAGGAGTTCAGACTCTTACCGCCCGTCCTCCAAAGCAGCAGGTTCACATTGGTCAAGTTTTGGGTATAGTACCGGTACAACATTTTATTTCGGTTCAGCCTGAGGTCAGGCCAGAGGCATCAGAAAAAGAACAAAAGAGACTTGAGAGATTTAAGAGGTATATTCTACCTAACTTCAGTGGCATAACTACCAAGGATGCCCAGGGATTTCTAGAATAGTGCCACTGTATTCTCCGCACCATGGGTATTGTGGAATTGAGCAGAGTTGCCTTTACTACATTTCAGGTGTCAGGAGCAGCGTATCGATGGTAGAAAGCTTATGAAGAGGGCAGACCAGCCGATGCAACACCACCAACTTGGGCTCAATTTTCGGAAATATTTATGAAAGAATTTGTTCCCCAGACTTTCCGGGATGCATGGCACACAAAATTTAAACGGTTACCTCAGGGCACCATGACGGTGTCAGAATATGCTATCAGGTTCAGTGAGTTAGCCCGACACACACCTATCTTAGTTTCTACATTTAGAAAGTGAGTTCGCAGATTCATTCAAGGGCTCGATTATGATTTTAAATTAAGCATGGCTCGAGAATTGCAGACTGACATTCCATTTTAGCAAGTAGTAGAGATTGCCAGGATGTTAGAACGCGTTCAACATAGTGAAAATGTGTTGTTTGTGCATGATTTTCAGTACAATCTCATGTCAGTCTCTAAGGTAACTAGAGACCTTCATTGCTCAGTCACCTTTTTCCCTGATTTTTGCATGTTCCAGGACCTCTCAAATGGGAGGATAAAGGGGATTGGTAAAGAAAAAGATGGATTGTACCTTTTCCTACCTGAAGATGAATAAGAAGAAATGAGTAGAGGATTAAATGCACATGAGAAAGGAGTTGATGTCTCTCTATGGCATAGAAGGTTAGCACATGCTTTTGGAGGAGCCATGAAGAAGGTGCTTGGACTGCCTATTGAGAATTGTAGAAATATAATAGATAAGTGTGATGTTTGTCCTTTAGCTAAGCATACCAGACTGCCTTTTCATTCTAGAAATAGTATAAGTACTGAAACTTTTCAATTGTTACACCTCGATGTTTGGGGACTGTATAACACTTTTACTATTGATGGCAATAAGTTAACTATAGTTGATGACTATTCTCGTGTGACCTGGGTTTTCTTGTTGAAATTTAAAAGTGATATGATCATTGTATTAATATATTTCTTTAAAACGGTACACACTCAATTTGGTACTATGGTAAAGACAGTGAGATCAGATAGGTAGTGAGTTTGTGAATCATAACTTTACTGCTTTGTTAAGAGAATTGGGCATAGTACATCAAAGAACATGTGTCTATACTCCTCAACAGAATGGAGTAGCTGAGAAGAAACATAGACACATTCTTGAGGTGGCAATGGCCATTAGGTTTCAGGGGCATATCCCTGTGAGATTTTGGGGACATTGTGTTTTGGCAGCTCTGTATATCATCAATAGACTACCTTCAGTTGTGCTGCAAGATAGGTCACCTTATGAGCTATTCCATGGGAAGAGACCAACCCTTCTTCATTTGAGAACTTTGGGGTGTTTGTGTTATGCTAGTGTCTTGCCTAGACATGATAAATTCAGTGCTAGAGTAGTTAAGGCAGTACTAATGGGGTATTCTAAAGTTACTAAAGGATACCTCTTGTACAACTTGGAGAATAAGGAGTTCTTTGTTAGTAGGGATGTCACTTTCAAATAGGGAGTGTTTCCTTTCAAGGATATTGAAGGACATGTTTCACCAACCTCCTACCAGGAGGATGTTTATCCTAACCATCCTTCTCATTTTGCAGATGTTGATTCTATCATTCCTACTTCTATAGTAGATGCATTGCAGCCCCCAATTTTTATAGAGGCTAATCCACAAGCAATAGATATGCAGCCTCATGTCATGCCTACTAATGAAAATCAACTCTTGGATACACCAATAAATGCTTCCTTACTTGTCGACTATCAGGAACAACATGATGCATCACCTAGTTTCTTCCATGCTGATGCAGAACCCGGTGCTCCTCAAGATAGAATTGCCCCTCACATACATACAAATGAAGATAATATTTTTGAAGAACCTGAACTCTACTCATCAGATGTTTCCACACCTTTGAGGAGATCTGGAAGAGTGACTAAACAACCATTGTGGTTGACAGATTATGTAGTACCTCTGCCAACCAAGAAGCCTCATTCCCTGGCTAATTACCTTTCTTATGATCAGCTAACTTCCTCTCACATAACTTATTTGGGAGTTGGTGTATTTGCCTCCAGGGAAGACTCCCATTGGGTGTAGATGGGTGTACAAGGTCAAGCTTAGAGCTGATAGAGAAATAAAAAGGTTTAAGGCTAGACTAGTAGCCAAAGGCTATAGTCAAAAGGAAGGTCTTGACTATAATGAAACATTCTCTCCTGTAGTTAAGATTGCTACTATTAGGACAGCCCTTTCATTAGCAGCTATGCAGCATTGGCATATCCAACAGATGGATGTTTACAATGCTTTTTTGCAGGGAGACCTAGATGATGGGGTCTATATGGAGTTGCCACAGAGATTTTCAAGCCAGGGGGAGACAATTGGAAGATGTAAGCTAGTTTGCAGACTTGTTAAATCTCTGTATTGGTTAAAGCAGTCTAGCAGACAATGGAATTAAAATTGACTGAAGCCTTATTACAGTCAGGATTCAAGCAAAGTGGTCTTGACCATTTATTATTCATTAAACAGAATCAAAGTGATGTAGTAGTGATTATTGTCTATGTCGATGATTTGCTAATTACTGAAAATAATTAGCAGATGATGCAGGCGACAAATATTCTCTACACAAGGCTTTCAAGATTAAAGATTTAGGATAACTAAAGTTCTTTCTTGGAATGGAATTTAGCAGGTCGAGCAAAGGTATTCTAGTGAATCAGAGAAAATATGCCTTGGACATTATATCTGAGTTGGGGCTGGAAAATGCCAAACCAGCTTGGACACCTCTTGAGATGAATGTGAAGCTGACTGTGCCAGAGTATGACAAGCTGATAGGTAATGAAGATGAAAATATGCTTGAAGATAAGGAGCAGTATCAAAGATTGATAGGGAAGCTGTTGTATTTGACTCTAACAAGACCTGACATAGCATATACAGTTCAAATGCTTAGCCAATTCCTTCAACAACCCAAAAAATCTCATTGGGATGCAGCCATGAGGGTTGCAAGATACATAAAGAGGGAACCAGGACTAGGAGTGTTGTTCAGCAGTGAGAAGTCAGACAAAGTCTCTGTGTTCTGTGATGCAGACTGGTCATCATGTCCCAATACAAAAAGATCAATCTCTGGGTTCTTGATCAAATATGGTAAGTCATTGGTCTCATGGAAATCTAAGAAGCAAAGCACAGTATCAAAAAGTTCAGCAGAAGCTAAATATAGGAGCATGGCCAGTGCTGTCTCTGAAGCTGTTTGGTTGATTGGGTTATTGAAAGAGTTGGAAGCAGTTGTAGCATTACTAGTTGATCTGTATTGTGATAATAAAGCAGCTTTACAAATAGCTGCCAATCCAGTATATCATGAAAGGACTAAACATATTGAAATAGATTGCAATTTTATCAGGGAGAAGATACAAATGGGATTGGTTAGAACACAACATGTTGCCTCAAGAGACCAATTAGCAGACATATTGACAAAAGGGCTTAACAGAACATAGCATGAGTTGTTGACTGGCAAACTGGGAGTACTTAATGTGTTTGTACCTGCCAGCTTGAGGGGGAGTGTGGAAATATGAGCTACTTAGACAAAGCAGCATTATTGTAAATAGCCAAGTAGATTAGTTAATTAAGTCGGTACTTTGGCTTAGTTTATAAATAGAGGCAGTTAGAGTGCACAGTGTATTCAGAACATTATTCTTCTTCTTAGCTAATAACAGAATTCATTTCTCTTTTCTCAGTTCTTCTCCTTCCTTCTCAATTATCTAGCGTTGATTGCTAAATCACCCATAGATTCACACTATTCTACTATAACTCTTTATCCTAATGTGTCTATATATAAAAATCGATTAATATTTTAGGGATATTTTAGTCACTCAACATTTAGCACGAAATATTCGTGCTTTTATAATATATATGTATGTATATTATAACATTCGTGTATATACACGCGCGCTCAATTCACTCATGAAACATCTACACCAGCCTTAAATGCATCAGCCCCTTGTGTTTTTCCTAGTTTGAGCAAGAAAAGTCATTTTATCATGGAAGAGGAGATCGATGCAACGTAGGTTAAGATTCTTCTGAAGATGACCGAGACGATTGCGATCGAGTGTTTCAAAATAAGAAGAATGGAATCAAAAAATTCCAAAAATAAGAATCAAGATCTGAAGTCTACTGGACTTCAGATCCAAAAATAAGACGATTATGGGACGATTTCTATTCTTTCTCATGTGAACTGGATCAGAATCTTGGGGTCTCGAAACTGCTAAAGTCTACTGGACTGCAAGCTATAACTTGTATCATATGCTTTTATTTTTAACGGTGAATTATACTAGTTGTCAATATGTGTTTGGCCTTTGTATACTGACAAAGTAACGCATAGCTAGTGAAAACCATAAACTAGTTAGGTTAATCCGTTACCGGCAAATATCGAAGATTGGGACCGGAGATTGAAAGAAACACGTGTGCCCAATTTTTGTGGCTCTTCCATCGGATACGACGATCCGTCTTAAATCTTAATTATCAACAAGGAAAAGTTACGTTAAAAAAGCAAGCAAATGAAGGCTACTTTACCTGGTTATTA
The DNA here is from genome assembly GCA_000715115.1 of Nicotiana otophora. Lineage (NCBI taxonomy): Eukaryota > Viridiplantae > Streptophyta > Magnoliopsida > Solanales > Solanaceae > Nicotiana > Nicotiana otophora. The sequence goes on along the minus strand of AWOL01S0026226.1, from coordinate 25,696 downwards.
AGTTTCAATAATTATCTGGTATAAGTTTTGATATATTAGGTTGACATTGCCTTGAATAACTAATCTGATTAAATGGAGTTGCTCCATGTATTAGTCATCTTCTACACAACTATTGGCAGGGTAATAAAAATCAATTAACTTGTCATCCGAATTAAAGCATGCCCCTTCTAAAACTACGACAATGAGTTGTCAGCTTAATACTAAACCATAAGGAAATAAAATCAAAACACTAAAAGTATAAAGCAATGAGTCTAATACATTGACATGGTAACAAGTTTTTACCCATTTACTGTAATTTAACTTGTTACAACATGTAATATTATTAATCTATTTCTCAGGTTAATCTATCAGATTTAATATAGAGAATTACATATTATTGAAAATCAAGTTAACCTAAAAGTATTTAAAAAAGAGATTAAATTCTCAATACATATAACATAAACTCAAAAAAAATCATACAATTAAGATCTGTAATAATTCCTCCTATATATCGATCCCTACCCAATTAGTCAACCTCCTACCCACGACGACAAACTATACATATATAGGAACAAGTATACCAATTAATACAGCCAGCCGGCTTAAACAGCTAATGATTTAGTGGACGTTGTCAATCTCACCTTCCCTCTTTAATTCGTATGTCTATTCATATCAAAAAGATATACTATATAGTTGCCAAAAAATCAAAGAACGTTCAAAAACCGATGGCTTCTTCAGCAAGAAATCATCAGTACTTGACGATCGTGATTATAACTTGCTTGATAGCATCATCGTCAGGACAAGAACCTGAATCCACTATCCTCCTCAAGTTCAAGTCTTCACTCGCAAACGCCACCTCATCACTTGGCAACTGGGATTCATCGGTGCAACTTTGCAAAGGCAACTTCTCCAATTGGAAGGGATTGATTTGCTTCAACGGCAAATTCACCGGTCTCCAGCTAGAATCCATGGGATTATCGGGGACCCTTCACATCGACGTACTTTCTCAATTGACTTCTTTACGTACTATAAGTGTTATGAACAATAATTTTGAAGGGCCATTTCCGGACGTGAAGAAACTTGGAGGATTGAGAGGCGTCTACTTGTCCAATAACCGCTTTTCCGGTCAGTTGCCTGACGATGCCTTCGCCGGAATGAAGTCAATTAGGAGAATATTTTTGGCGAATAATAGGTTTACCGGCAAGATTCCGACGTCGTTATTGGGAATTCCGAAACTTGTAGAGTTGCAGCTACAAGATAACCAGTTTCATGGCAGCATACCGGCGTTTGCTCAGCAGGATTTCCAATTAAATGTTGCAAATAATAGACTTGAAGGTCCAATACCAGCTCAACTTAGCAGTCAAAGCTTAAGCTCATTTGCAGGTTAGTTTTTCTTAAACAAAAATATTCTTAGTTTTGTTTTAGGTTTAAGTTGTATACTTTGCTAGTATAAAGATTTCTTGCACTGTCAATTTAGTTTACCTAATTGTTATGGGCTTATAGCTCAAATTTAATCAATAACAGAAACAAACTCATGATATTAATATAATTAAGGTAATTATATTTAATGCAAATTGTTTTAATAACTCAAGTGTAATAACTAATACTCCGTAAGTACAAAACGAGAGATGCAAATTTTTATATTTTCCAACTAATGTGAGTGGCGAAAGATGATTGGCCTCTCTAGTAAAGAGCAATGAACAAAATTTGATCTAAAGTATAGTAACTAACTAGAAGAAGTAGATAAGAAAGAAATATTGTTGTTTTCAAAAGATTTACTGAATAAATTAGTTATTCAAAAGTTTATAATTAAAGAAGTTGGTGGTAAAAAATATATTATTGAAAAGAGTTTAATTTTTGTAAACCGGTAATGCAAAGGAAATTTTATACTATCAAATTAATCATAAAATATCTACAAATAACTCTTAATAAAAAGTAAAATTATAAATCTTAAAAATAAAAGAAGGTTATTATCAAGCTTTTCCTTCAGTGTCTTTGTCTAGTTTTTCTTGGCCTAGAAGCTAAAAGGATCTTCATAAAGAATCTCCACGACTCCTAATCCTTGTTATCATCGTTTACTTTCAATGACATTATTTTACGCTCTCGCAAGATGTGCGCATTTTGGTTGTATTTCTTGTTTACAAAAGCTTTATGTGTTCTTGGAAGAATTAAAATTATATATAAGATATAGTACAACGTCTTTATATAATTAAGTCATTTAAAAGATAATTACAAATAATTCTATTTGATAGTATTTATTAGTAACTAAAATAAATAATAAATAATCCATGATAATATGTTATTTATAATGATGTTAAAAATATCCATATATATAATGCAGAATAATATTACAATTTACTACTTACAGGTGCATAAAATTTTGACAGGAGGAGCTTTTAATGGGCTGTTTGTTTGTTTTTGTTTGTTTGCCGTTCTGTAATAACATGCATCCGTGCGTCCTAATTATCGGCTGCCGCCTGCCGAATCAGAGAGACCTCGAGGCGGATTTAGGATTTAACTTTTATGAATTTAATCTTTAAGGTTTTAGCATTAAACCTATTATACTTTTAAAGTTTTATGGGTTTATATTGCTATATATTATAATATTAATAAATTCTTACACATAAATTTATGCTCCACACCAAAAGTACTAGATTCAATTGAACCAGGTGCTATACATTGCATCCGCCCCTTTGCCTCGAGGAATAAATGTGAAATTATAATAATTATGCAGTTAGACATTAAAATGGAAAATAAAAATAGAACTAACAGATCTAGAAACATGTCATAAGTCAGAACCAAATGAAGAACTTATTGGTAAGAAGTGTTTTACCATCTTATTAGTAGGCTTATCCGGCGCAACAACAACAAGAATAATAATAGTTACGGCTCGGTCCCAAACAAATTGGGATCGACAACATGAATCCTCATTGCTTTCATTATTAAACTCAACTTCGATCATTAGCATTACCAATAATAATAATAATAATAATAAATAAATAAATAAATAAATAAATAAAAAAGAAAGTTCTCTATCAAGTCCAAAGTCTATTTTCAACTAGTAGATATTACCTATATGACTTTTCCTCTTTCATTTTGTTCTATCTTTGGCTAAGTATACAAATCTTAATTAATTTGATATTAGATTTTAGATACCGAATGATTACAAAAGAAACATGTCATGTAATTTGGTTATCTTCCTCCGGGAAAGGGAGAGAAAGATTAGCGTAATGTAGGCAGACCGGGTCACGGGATGGATATATGATTTCTAAGTGGCATGCACGTTCTAATTAGGTGAAGTCAAATATTGATACCCTCTTGATTTCTTTAGCTCTCATATATCCTCAAATATATTATTTATGTGGTAATCTATTCTCTCGTCATTTAAATAGACGTCGCAATTTAATATTTATCCCCGGGCAGACAACATGTTTGCAGTACTTTTGTTTTAGTTGAAGCTAAAATCAGCCTCAAATTTTTGACTATTCTAGTTCACCAATTTAGTTAGTGCAAGAATCTAACACGATATCGTAGTTTATTGGTGTCCTCTCGTTAGAAATCACCCTTGAGAGCTTCAAACAAGATTTTTACATATTTGTGAACCTCAATTATGTTATGTTAAAATTTGGACATGTACAAATATTTTTCTAAGGGCTTAATGGCTGGTACGAATGACTTTCGAAATACAAATTTCAATGCGGGATAATAATTCAACTATTAGTTATATTTTGATAAATTGCTCCTGACAAAGTTCTTTTCTGAGGATTACAAGAAAGGTTAAAGTTAAAATTAAAAATAAAAGTTTATTTAAGATTATCTAGTTTAAAATCAAACATGTATTTTTAGATTATACTTCATATATCTCATTTTTAATAATATGAATCAAATGATTCAAAAATTCTAAACAATTAGAGAATATAAACTCCAGTACGTATTATAACATTCATGCATTATAATCTTAACATAATTTTGTCCACAAACCAGACACACATCAGCTCAGTGTAGTTTGAAATAATAGTATATGTAAAATTAACTTAGTGTGTTCATTTTTCGTGTGGTTTCAAACAGGAAATGTGAACCTATGTGGTAAGCCAATGACATCATGTCCAGCTTCAACAGAGGAACAAGACAATCCTCCACAAGGCAACACCTCAAAGAATAAGAAAGGAATCCCAATAGTGGCAATAATCCTTGCAGTCATTGGTGGATTACTCTTAGCAGCCATTATCATTGCTCTCTTTCTTCTCCGTAGGCAAAGGAAAAGACCATCTCAGTATGAAAAATCATCAGTGAAAAATCTCAACAAATCAGAACCAAAGAAATCTTTGAGAGAAGACAAGTATGGAAGAAATGAAAAGGGAAAGTTGTATTTTGTGAGAAGGGATAGAGAAAAGTTTGATTTAGAAGATCTTCTTAGAGCACCGGCTGAGGTTTTGGGAAGTGGAAGCTTTGGATCTACTTACAAAGCGGACGTTAACATTGGCAAACCTATAGCTGTGAGGAGATTTAGGCAAATGAGTAACATGGGGAAAGAAGATTTTCATGAACATATGAGAAGGCTTGGCAAGTTGTCACATCCTAATATCCTTCCTCTTGTGGCTTTCTATTATAGAAGGGAAGAAAAGCTTTTGGTCACTGACTTTGCTGAAAACGGCAGCTTGGCAAGTCATCTACATGGTAATTATATATAATTAAGTCACTTTCTTTTGATTTTTGAACCAATTATATATATTTTGAATGTTGATCGATCAGGGAAAAGAGGTCCTAAACAAGCAATTAGTCTTGATTGGCCAAGTCGTTTAAAGATGATAAAAGGAGTAGCAAGGGGCTTGGCTTACCTTTACAAGGAGCTTCCAACATTGACACTCCCACATGGACATCTTAAATCCTCCAATATACTTGTAGACCACAGCTTTGAGCCTCTTCTAGCAGACTACGCCCTTGCGCCAGTCATAAACAAGGACCATGCAAAACAGTTCATGGTCGCCTACAAATCACCCGAATACATGCAAAATGAACCTCTCACTAGGAAAACTGATGTCTGGAGCCTTGGCATCCTCATCCTTGAGCTACTAACCGGCAGGTACGTAGCATGTTGTTAAATGGTTTTCTTGTATCAAAATTCTTTAACGATAGATAAAAAGGACTAGAAACCATATAAAGAAGTTTAACTCTAAAATATTATATCCATGTTTATGTCCTTAATTAATAACAGGTTCCCAGCCAATTATCTGAAACAAGGCAAAGGTGCAAATGCAGACTTGGCAGCATGGGTGAACTCAGTGGTGAGAGAAGAGTGGACAGGCGAGGTTTTCGATAAGGATATGAATACAAAAACTAAAAAACATAATAATAATAATAATAATAATAATAATAATAGCGAAGGTGAAATGCTTAAACTTTTGAAGATTGGAATGTGCTGTTGTGAAATGGATGTTGGAAGGAGATGGGATTTGAGGGAAGCTCTAGAGAAGATTGAAGAATTAAAAGAATATTCTCATGACGAGGACTATTCTTCTAATTATGCAAGTGAAGGAGAATTGTACTCTTCCTCTAATTAAAGCCATCACTGATGAGGATTTCTCCTTTACTAAGAAGGGTTAAACAAGTTGCTTTGAGAATCAAATATACACATATATACTTATAATTCAAGTAGAATTTTGTGTAAAAACCAAATCATTGTCTTTTTTATTTTTAAAGGTAGAAATGTGAAAGTTCGAAATTAACTAAGGAAGCTCAAATCTCATGTCTTCGTGGATCCTTTCTTCTTTTTTTTCTATTGGATTTTATATTTATTGATACTTTGTATGAGTTTTTTCTCAATATATAAAAGATATATATATATTTGTTCTTTCCTTGGGTTAGAGAATGATCTACTTTACTTTTGGTATCAATCTTTATTTGTTTCATTTAGAATTGAGCACCTCTCAAATGTAAATGAAATGAAAATGTAACTACATTTCTAATTTGCCAAATAACTGTTGGTAATCTGTGTTCAAAATCAGAAAATTAGGGAAGTAAAAATGTTAGTTCAATAAATAAAACATAAAATAATTCTGAGCCCATAAGTTGTTTGTGTGTCCTTAAGGAATTTAATCCTTTCACTATTGCCCAAGGTTATGGATTAATTTCTCCGAGGATAGAACGAAATAACTATTCTACGATAACGGCACAACAAATCACAGAACTTTAGCGAACTCAACAAACGGATCAAATCATACTTGACACTTAGAGAAAATAGAACCTGGTTTTATTGCCACCTCTTGATAATAAAAACGGAAGAAGTGATATGTTCATGTCGTTTATATCCATGCCCTTGTTACCAACATCTTGGCAGTGATGGCAAACCACCAGAATAACAGTCTTATTGGTGACTGTGATGTCCTCTTAGCCCAAATCATACAATTAACAATCTTATGTCCAAAGAGGGACCCAATAAATTATTAAAATTATAGCCATAACCATATACATATGGTTATAAGAATTAATTATATCTTTGTATTTCCATAAACATGCAATGTGGTTAACGTGCAGATTTCGATCGTCCATCTGCGTTGTTTTCCCAACACAAATTCCCACAAAATGATGGCATCACGTATTGGAGTTTCACGTAGTCACTAACGTAATTCGCATTGTATATGGTCGAAATAGATTTCGGTCTTCCTACGCTCGATCGAGTTCAAGTTATAAGAAGTCGGAGTGGGATTTTGGGAGTGATCTCCGAAGACAGTACTAACGAGCCTCGAGTCCGAAGGCTGCTCGAGGAGTCGGCTCGATAACCTTATCGAGCCCGTGAACAATCGATCCGCAAGGCATTGCTTCGAGGTCGAAAATGCGCGACGCCCATCCCGAAAGGTCGAACTCGAGCCAAGACCGTAGGGCTTAACCCAGTAACGAGTTCGAGCCAGTATTGAGCTCACAGACAAGAGCCGTTGCAACCGTACCAAGAGAGAGAATCTTGGCGGGAATCGAGGAAGAGACAAACCATCATGGGTTCTCCACCATATGCTTTATTTTTTCTTAATTATAAATAAAGTAATGACCCTCTACTATAAAAGGGGATCCTAGTAAGCTATGGACACACTGAATACACTGGAATAAAAGATACCTCCTTGTGCTTGTTTTACTTCATTTTATTCATTCTTTCTGATTCAGTATTCCCATTTTCATAGTCAAGAATATTCGTATCGCTATCTCTCTATACGATTTGTATCAAAGGGTATCACGTATCTAGAACCATACATAAATTTAACGTTATCCGATTTTTGGGGTAAACAGTTTGACGCCAACCGTGGGGCTAAGGATAACAGTGATTGTTTGACATAAATCTGCAGTACACACCAGTTTACAACTTCAAATCAGCAATGGCTTTACCTATCGACCATGAAGCCGGCCTTCAAGATGAAACTAACAACTTGGCACCCGAGGGTGGAAGGCCACTTGACGATGGCACTGAGGCTCGAATTGAAGTACCCAAAATTCGAGTCGAAGTACCATTGGATGTCAATTCACAAATAGTTCTGGAGCCAAATCAGCGTTTCGAACCGGAAAAAAAACATTCAGGGCGGTACTCGATCCGTAGCCCGAGGTACCCATAATGCGGGGGAAATCGGAACCAGCATACGTATGATCTTCGAGATGCTACAAGCTCAACAAGTAGCGATAGCCCAGTTACAAAACCAAACTCATATATAAAGCAGGCCGGATCCCAATCCGCTTCGAGAAATCACCCCCAGAACAGAGCCCGCCATAGTAAAATCAAACGAGCAAGAATCGGGGACCACTCCCGAAATTACTAAATTGCTCGAGGAACTCACAAAACGAGTCGAAGCCAATGACAAGAGAGTGGAAACGTACAATGCCAGGGTCGATCAAATCCGAGGGGCTCCACCAATGATAAAAGGGCTTGATTTGAAAAAATTCATACAAAAGCCTTTTCCCTCGAGTGCGGCCCCAAAATCAATCCCCAAAAAATTTTGTATGCCCAAAATTCCCAAATATAACGGTACGACCGGTCCTAACGAACATGTCACCTCTTACACATGTGCCATCAAAGGTAATGATTTGGAGGACGATGAGATCGAATCCGTGTTGTTGAAAAAGTTCGGGGAGACCCTCTCGAAGGGAGCAATGATCTGGTATCACATTTTACCGCCAAATTCCATCGATTCTTTTACCATGTTAGCAGATTCATTCATAAAGGCACATGCTGGTGCCATAAAGGTTGCAACAAGGAAATCGGACCTCTTCAAAGTAAAGCAAAGGGGTAATGAAATGCTGAGGGAATTCGTATCTCGATTTCAAATGGAACACATGGAATTGCCACCGGTCACAGACGATTGGGCCGTACAAGCTTTCACCCAAGGGTTGAACGAGTTGAGTTCGACAACATCACGTCGTCTGAAGCAAAATTTGATCGAGTATCCAGCAATAACTTAGGCAGATATACACAACCGATATCAATCGAAAATTAGGGTCGAAGATGACCAATTGGGAGCTCCGTATGGACCCTTGCATCAGAACAGGACAGCTACTAAAAACTAAACGGAGATGGACAGAGAACAAAGGTCGAACAGAGACCGATATCAACCGTACGTCGCAGATCGGATGAACACCGGTTTAACACGCAATACAGTTCGGAATAATCGAAGGATTGATCGAGGGCAAAATTCTCAGGGACTTATGAGCAAGAGAGGCTTTGATAAATATGTCGATCCTATAGAAACACCTCGGTTATCAGAGTATAACTTCAGCGTTGGTGCATCTGCCATCGTGTCGGCTATCGGGTGCATTAAAGACACCAAGTGGCCTCGACCCATGTAGACCGATCCTACCCAAAGGAATCCCAATCAAATGTGCGAATATCATGGAACCCATGGTCACAGAACGGAAGATTGCAGGCAACTAAGAGAGGAAGTAGCCCGCTTATTTAACAAAGGGCACCTTAGGAAATTTTTGAGTGATAGGGCGAAGAACCATTTTTAAAAAAAGGGATTTCGGCAAGCAAAACGAGTAACAAGAACCGCAGTACGTCATTCACATGATCATTGGTGACGCCGATTGATAGCATCCTAGGAAGCTCAAATCTATTCAAGGACAAGAATGAAGCTTGGAATCTCAAAGAGGTCCTTTAACAAGATATCAAGCTAAAAAGTTGCAAAACAAGGTCATTAGACTTCAAGTGCAAATAAAGAAGTTGTTAATTGGGATGGAGAGCTCAAGGATAAAAGGATATGAGTTGTCTAGGTATTATAATTATTTTATGGTCCAAATTCATGTCCAAGAAAAGGTGGATTAGATCCCAAGAGACATCCTCTGAAGAAGGTCCAAATCAGGCCACTATTGGACCTATTTGGCACCTAAAAATGTGTCCAAACTTGCAGCCCAATAAGTCCTACATGAAGCCAAGTTTTTATAACATAAAAATAATTTACTTGCTGTCCAAGAAAGGTTCAATAGGCATGATAGAAGTTGGGTACAAGTTGGTGCCAAGTTACTTGCAAGTTGCCTTCAAGATTTCCAAGATCCTATCCATGATTGATTTGCGACTTTCAAGATTCTATCCAAGATTGGTTTTAACTTATTTTCATATATTTTGGTACTAGATTTATTGCTTTCCTAGGTAGTTAAGGTTATGTTTTCCTTTTCCTAAGATTGTTGGAGTTACTTTCCAAGATTGACTTGGTTTTTGTTTCCTAGTGTT
>AWOL01S0026226.1:0-11146 GCA_000715115.1 Nicotiana otophora | reverse complement strand
CATGATTATTGTGACGTTAGTGATCAAATACTCTTTCATGAACCTATCTATGACTCTTTCTGTGATAGTTTGAGCAATCATATAGAATCCATTGATGTTGCGAATATTATTGGGGAAAGTTATAATCATGGGCTTGAATGTATTGAAATTTATATTTTGGAATTTATGGGTTCTTCTGACCTTTCCGAGAATTTATGTGCTTCTTTGAATAACTTACATGTAGAAGAATCCATGGGATTTATAATTGATACTTGGCTATATCATAAGAGTGTCTTATTTGATACATGTGGCAGAGATACTTGTGTTAAATGGATGCATGACCAATATTTTGTAATTTCTTTGGCATGCACATGTTTGGACTACCTTATTGACAAGATCGCATTGCAAATTTCATTACATAGTGCATCTAAGAGAGGTTTTTATTGGACAACTCGAAGTAGGCATAAATTTTATTGGGATGATGATGTCCATATGCTTTATAAAGGAGTATTTATACCTATTAGGCTTAATTGGGTTAAGTGGACACATGGTCACTATCTTGTTTTATTCCTACCATTTTTTCAGATTAGTGGATGTCATTTACTAGTGCGTGACTTCTTTTTCTTGCAAGGTCAAAATTCGAGGACGAATTTTTTTCAAGAAGAGGGGAATGATAGCATCCTAGGAAGCTCAAATCTATTTAAGTATAAGAATGAAGCTTGGAATCTCAAAGAGGTCCTTTAACAAGATGTCAAGCTAAAGAGTTGCAAAACAAGGTCATTAGACTTCAAGTGCAAATAAAAAAGTTGTTAATTGGGATGGAGAAATCAAGGATAAAAGGATATGAGTTATCTAGGTATTATAATTATTTTATGGTCCAAATTCATGTCCAAGAAAGGGTGGATTAGATCCCAAGAGACATCCTCTGAAGAAGGTCCAAATCAGGCCACTATTGGACTTATTTGGTACCTAAAACTGTGTCCAAACTTGCAGCCCAATAAGTCCTACATGAAGCCACGTTTTTATAACATAAAAATAATTTACTTGCTGCCCAAGAAAGGTTCAATAGGCGTGATAGAAGTTGGGTACAAGTTGGTGCCAAGTTGCTTGCAAGTTGCCTTCAAGATTTCCAAGATCCTATCCATGATTGGTTTGGGACTTTCAAGATTCTATCCAAGATTGGTTTTAACTTATTTCCATATATTTTGGTACTAGATTTATTGCTTTCCTAGGTAGTTAAGGTTATGTTTTCCTTTTCCTAAGATTGTTGGAGTTACTTTCCAAGATTGACTTGGTTTTTGTTTCCTAGTATTTTTTCTTTTCCTAAGGTATTTGGACTTGTTGTCCAAAGTAGTTTAGGACTTTATTTCCTTATTTTTAGGTAGGAATTTCGTGACCCCCTCTCTATATAAAGGGGTGTCTTCTTTGTTTTTAGATTTTAGATTATTATAGACAATATCAATAAAAATTGTGAGATTTTTCTTGCACTCTTGTGTGTGGCTACTCTTGGATTTATTCTTCAACCTTCAAGACTCAACTTAAGGTGGTAAGATTAAACTCTTTCGAAATCTTAGATCACTTCTAGGTATTCAAGAAAGGTGATAAGTTTAGGCTTATTATTGTTCTTGTTATTTTAAAGGGTCGGGTTTCATAATCTATCTCTTATTTTTAATTCTCTACCAAAGGCGATTAGTTCTTTGTTACCTAATTGTTGTTGTTAGGATTCAATTTCAAGAATAGACTTCTTGAATTCAAGAAACTCTTTCTTGAATTCAATCTATCTTTAATTTTCTGTTGTTTTTTTGTTTTTTTATTTTCTTTTAGCTTCCGCATGTTTCTTGATTTTCTTTAGTAATTCTTGGACCTCTATCGTATTGTTATCCTACCCCTCAGGGACCAATGCTTAAACGCACTAAAACATCGATTGTGAGGGAAAGCGATCTCGGACTCAAGATTACGCACCCACAAGGACTTTGTCCTTCGATGCTGAAGATGCAAAAGGAGTCATCCAACCTCATAACGATGCACTAGTAATATCAGTACTCATGAATAAAACTAAAATTAAGCGTGTGTTAATCGATCCAGGTTGCTCAGCCAATATCATCAGATTGAAGGTCGTAGAACAGCTTGGCCTGTACGACCAGATTGTACCCGTAACTCTAGTTCTAAACGGATTCAATATGGCATGTGAAACCACCAAAGGCGAGATAATCTTACCAATAAACATGGTCGGAACCATCTAGGAAACGAAGTTTCACGTGATCGAAGGCGACATGAGGTATAATGCCCATTTCGGAAGGCCATGGATCCACAACATGAGAGTTGTACCTTCGACCCTACACTGGGTCCTCAAATTCCCAACATCGAGAGGTGTCAAAACAGTGTACTGAGAACAACCGGCCGCAAAAGAAATGTTCATCATCGAGGAAGCAAAATTAATATCCTCGCCTTCGCCGATAAAGGAATCGGGCTCAGAAGGAGAACGGGACACCAAATAGCAATCACAGATGTCGGCTTCGACCCAGCCAGATAACCAGAAGATCGAAGAAGATGATGGTCAAAGGGTCCCTCGATCTTTCATGATTCCCGATGACTCCGACGCCACCAAATCAACAATTGAAGAACTAGAGCAAATCACACTAATCGAGCACTGGCCCGAGCGAAAGGTATACTTGGGAACGGGGTTGAGCCCCGAACTCAGGAAGAAACTTGTTCAATTTTTTATCGATAATATTGATTGTTTTTTCTGGTCCCACTTAGATATAACAGGGATCCCACCGAACATAACGACGCATCGGCTAAGCTTGGACCCTAGGTTCAGACCGGCGAAGCAAAAGAGAAGACCCCAGTCCGAGGAAAAGCACGCATTCATAAAGGACGAGGTAACCAAACTTCTCAAAATAGGGTCCATTCGGGAGGTGAAATATCCCGAATTGTTGGCCAACGTAGTTGTAGTGCCTAAAAAAGGGAACAAACTTAGAATGTGTGTGGACTATAAGGATTTGAACAAAGCATGCCCCAAAGATTCCTTTCCGCTGCCCAACATCGATCGCATGATCGATGCTACGGTCGGCCACGAGATCCTCACTTTTCTCGATGCCTATTCCGGGTATAATCAAATCCAGATGAACCCGGAGGACCAAGAAAAGACTTCATTTGTCACCAAATATGGAACATATTATTATAATGTGATGCCCTTCGGGCTAAAAAACGCAGGGGCTACTTACCAACGCCTAGTAAATAAAATGTTCGAAGAACAAATAGGTAAATCAATGAAAGTTTATATTGATGACATGCTAGTTAAGTCCCTGCGCGCAGAGGACCATTTGACCCATTTATAGGAAACGTTCGAGATTTTGAGGAAATACAACATGAAGCTCAACCCCGAAAGATGTGCTTTCGGGGTCGGTTCGGGCAAGTTCCTCAGCTTCATGGTGTCAAACCAGGGAATCAAGATTAACCCTGATAAAATCAAGGCCATCGAAGACATCACCATCGTAGACAGCGTGAAAGCTGTACAAAGACTAACGGGATGGATTGCAGTCTTAAGACGATTCATTTCGAGATCATCAGATCGAAGTCATAAATTTTTCTCTCTACTCAAAAAGAAGAACGATTTTGCTTGGACCCCGGAATGCCAACAAGCATTGGAGGAACTAAAACGATATCTATCGAGCCCACCACTACTTCACACTCCAAAAACTGACAAAAAACTTTGCTTGTACTTGGCAGTATCGGAAATCGCCATAAGTGGTGTCCTAGTTCGAGAAGAGCAAGGTACGCAATTTCCCGTTTATTATATAAGTCGGACCTTACGAGAAGCAGAAACTAGATATCCGTACCTAGAAAAATTGGCACTTGCACTGATAAGCGCCTCTAGAAAGTTAAGACCGTACTTTCAATTTCACCCCATATGCGTATTAATCACTTACCCGCTTCGTAATATTTTGCACAAGACCGAACTATCAGGCTGATTGGCCAAATGGGCCGTCGAACTCAGTGGGTACGATATAGAATATCAACCCCTTACGGCCATCAAATCTCAAAGTTTAGCAGACTTCGTGGCCAATTTCACGCCAACCCTCGCACCCGAAGTCGAAAAAGAACTCCTGTTGAAATTGGGTACATCATCAGGAGTATGGATCCTTTTTACGGACAGGGCTTCGAACGTGAAGGGGTCCGGGTTGGGCATAGTCTTGAAAGCACCCACGGGTAACACTATTAGGCAATCTATTAAAACTACCAAGTTAACTAACAACGAGGCCGAGTATGAAGTCATAATTGTAAGTCTCGAGTTAGCTAAAAACTTAGGAGCAGAAGTCATTGAAGACAAATGCGATTCTTTGCTGGTGGTGAGTCAAGTGAACAAAACCTTCGAAGTTCGAGAAGGTAGAATGCAAAGGTATTTAGACAAACTACTTGTCACTTTGCTCTATTTCAAACAATGGACTTTATGGCATGTTCCACGAGAACAAAACAATGAAGCTGATGCACCTGTGAATTTGGGATCGTCGGTCGAGGAAGATGACTTGAGCTCGGGGACTGTCGTCCAACTCTCGAGATCGGTAATCGAAGGAGGTCACACCGAGATAAATTCTACAAGCTTAACCTGGATTGGAGAAATAAGAATATTGAATACTTAAAGAGCGGAAAGCTCCCATCGGACTCAAAAGACTCTAGGGCCCTACGGACTAAAGCTGCTCGATTCACGTTGGCTTCAGATGGAACGCTATATCGAAGGATATTCGATGGACCGCTGGCAGTATGCTTGGGTCCGAGAGGTACCGATTACATCCTACGGGAAGTGCACGAGGGCACTTGTGGGAATCACTCCGGTGGCGATATATTAGTTCGAAAAATAATCAGAGCAGGGTATTATTGGACCGATATGGGCAAAGACGCGAAGGAATTTGTTCGTAAATATGACAAATGTCAAAGGTTTGCACCAATGATCCATCAACCCGGAGAGCAATTTTACTCAGTCCTATCCCCATGGTCGTTCATGAAATGGGAAATTGATATCGTCGGTCCTCTGTCATTGACCCCAGGTAAAGCCAAATTCATTTTATTTATGACTGACTATTTTTCTAAATAGGTTGAAGCGCACGCGTTCAAGAAAATAAGAGAGAAAGAAGTTATAGACTTTATTTGGGATCATATCGTATGCCGATTCGGGATACCCACCGAAATAGTATGTGGCAATGGGAAACAATTCGTTGGCAGCAAAGTAACAAAATTCCTCGAAGATCACAAAATAAGAAGGATACTATTAACACCATACCACCCTAGTGGGAATGGACAGGCCGAATCAACGAACAAAACTATCATTCAAAACCTAAAGAAGAGGTTGAACAACGCTAAAGGAAAATGGAGAGAAATCCTGTCCGAAGTCCTTTGGGCGTATCGGACAACGTCAAAATCCAGTACGGGGGCGACCCCATTCTCCTTAGTATATGGGTCCGAAGCATTGATACCAATCGAAGTCGGTGAACCCAGTACCAGATTTCGATTCACGATGGAAGAATCAAATAATGAGGCTATGAATGCCAGCCTCGAATTATCGGACGAAAGACGAGAAGTTGCTCTCGTCCGATTAGCCACCCAAAAGCAGCGAATCGAAAAATATTATAATCAAAGAACCAAGCTTCGCCATTTCAAGCCCGTGGACTTAGTGTTAAGAAAAGTCACCATCAATACCCGAAATCCGAACGAAGGAAAACTAGGACCAAATTAGGAAGGACCATATCAGGTTCTCAAGAACGTCAGAAAGGGATCATACAGGCTCGGCATTATAAACGGCAAACAGTTATCAAGCAGTTGGAATGTGTCACATCTAAAACGATACTACTGCTAAGGTACGACCCTTCCATATTCATTTATATTTCAAAACTGACCCTTGCAGAAGTCCGAACAAGAGCTAAGATGGACCCATCGCTTGAAAGCACGCGTTGCACTCTTTTTCCCTTAGACCAGTTTTATCCCAAATGGGTTTTTCGGCAAGGTTTTTAATGAGGCAAACAATGATCGTGCTGCACTTACAACAAGTATTCGAGGCCTCTGTACAATCGACCTCGAATATTGGGGGGGGGGGGCATTAGACCTCAAATATATCAAGTTCTGATATAAGAAAGTTATTTCGCAACAACGGGGTTCCAATAGGAAAAGTTGTAAAAGCCAAAATGGTCAAAACGAACCATGCTCATGTAGTTGGCCCGAACCCAGAGGCGAAACATGAACACATGTATAATGACTTGCAAAAACAGTCCTCCTCTTTACCGATATCTTATATCCAAGAAAAATTCATCTATTTGGAGATTTATTATGTAATCAGAATTAAGATAAACTCGACCATTATGCCTACGGGATACTTTTATTTCGAGTTCGAGCAAGCACTCACTCGACTATTACGCCCACGGGCTACATTACTTCGAGTTCGAATCATTCACTCGATGACTAAAGCCTACGGGCTACTTTTATTTCGAGTTCGAGCAAGCACTCACTAGACCATTACGCCCACGAGCTACATTACTTCGAGATCGAATCATTCACTCGACGACTAAAGCCTACGGGCTACTTTCATTTCGAATTCGAGCAAGCACTCACTCGACCATTACGCCCACGGGCTACATTACTTTGAGTTCGAATCATTCACTCGATGACTAAAGCCTACGGGCTACTTTTATTTCGAGTTCGAGCAAGCACTCACTCGACCATTACGCCCACGGGCTACATTTCTTCGGGTTCGAATCATTCACGCGACGACTAAGCCTACGGGCTACTTTTATTTCGAGTTCGAGCAAGCACTCGCTCGATCATTATGCCCACGGGCTACATTACTTCGAGTTCGAATCATTCACTCGACGACTAAGCCTACGGGCTACTTTTATTTCGAGTTCGAGCAAGCACTCGCTCGATCATTATGCCCACGGGCTACATTACTTCGAGTTCGAATCATTCACTCGACGACTAAGCCTACGGGCTACTTTTATTTCGAGTTCGAGCAAGCACTCGCTCGATCATTATGCCCACGGGCTACATTACTTCGAGTTCGAATCATTCACTCGACGACTAAGCCTACGGGCTACTTTTATTTCGAGTGCGAGCAAGCACTCACTCGACCATTACACCCATGGGCTACATCACTTCGAGTTCGAATCATTCACTCGACGACTAAAGACTACGGGCTATTTTCATTTCGAGTTCAAGCGAGCACTCACTCGACTATTACACCTATGGATTATATTTCTTCGAGTTCGAATCATTGACTCAACTAGTAAGCCTAAGGGCTACGAGTCTGAAAAAACAATCAATCATAGAGACTACGAAGTCCAAATTTAATTAAATTATTAAGATCCTTGTGAGGCACGTATAAAGTCCAAATTTGTAAGGCACGTATAAAGTCTTCACAAGTCGGCCAAGTTGTCTATATACAAAAATTTCTACATGATTGATTACAAACGTAAAAAATTAAGAACTAAGCTTCCTGATCATCCTCAGGGGCGTTTGCTTCTCTGTCAGGCTCTTCCCCATCCTCGGATCCGCTCTTGCTACCGTCATCATCATCATCATCGCCATCAGAAGCCAAGGCTTCAGCTTCAGCTTCGAGCTCCTTAGCCTTTTTTATTTCTTCAGTAAGGTCGAAACCTCAAGCGTGTATCTCCTCGAGAGTCTCCCTCCGAGACCTACATTTAGCAAGTTCGGCAACCCAATGTGCTCGAGTGTCGGCAGTATCCGCCGCCTCCCGTGCCTCCATCTGAGTAGCCTCGGCATCGGCCCGATACACGGCAATGGACTTATCCGCCAAGATTTTCGACGACTCAACCTCCGCCTTGGCCTCAGCAAGCCGAGCTTCAAGCTCCTCGATCCTCTTAGCTTGAGCCGAACCCTTTTGCTTGACGTTTCGAAGCTGAACATCGGCCTATAATAAGTTGGTCAAAATGGTCTCTTTTTCCGCAGTCAGGCGGTCGATAGTCTCCTTCTACCGATTACATTCAGCTTTGATTTGATCAACTTCTTCCTGAAGTGACCCGATCTTTTCAACCTTTTGCTGCAGCTGAGACAACAAAGGGTTAACTTCCACAGTCGAGTCAAATCCATACTTTCACAGAACGAGGCTCACCTGCTTATCGAGTTTGGCCTCTTCTTCACGAGCCTTAGCCAAATCCGTTTGGAGGTCCTTTATAGCCTCATCCTTTTGGCTGCAAAGAAGCCGCTGGGCGTCTCTCTCCCCCGAGACCTTCTGAAGCTCGACCTCACACTGGCTAAGGTCGACTCAAAACCTACTAATGGCATGCACAGTAGGGAAAGAACACAAGTCAAGTTTGGAAAAGAACAAAGAAACCAAGTATAGTAAAATTATTACCCGAATAGTGAAACGTTGGGCCTCTTCTAGTAGAAGAGAAGCGTCACCAATATCGGAAGCATCATCGACTCCAGTAAAGCAATCTCGAAAGGGATCCCCTACGCTAGATCCTCCGCCCATATCGGGGGTCTTCAATTCTCGAGCTTCCTTTAACGCCTCCTTAGAAAAAGTTGGAAGGGAAGGCGAATAACCCACTGTCATAGCCCCAAGCGAATCACTCGAGACGCTCCGATCAAGACTCGGGATCCCGGGGCGAACCCCGACCGATACAGCCGCCATCGGCTCAGGAGCTTTGGTGACCTCGATAGCTCTCACAGATCGGATCACCAAAGCCGAGGCACCGCCTTCTTTTTCTTCTTCTTCTTCTCTCAGTCGTTGGACCGAGTCAATCGGAAGAGCAATTGCCTTCCTCCTCACCCTTCGAGTTTTGGGCTTGGGGTCCTCTGACCGAGAGGCAGCTTTTTGCTTCTTATCTTTCCCCGGTTTCAGGACCGGGGACTTGGTTCCTTCTTCACCGCTCGAAGGCCTCAAAGCGGCATCCTTGGTTACAACTGCATGAAAGGAAATCGGTAATGAATGGAGCACAAAGAACACTTCGAAGGAAACGAGAAGTAAAACCTTACCATGATTCTTGGCCTCCCATCTACCTTTTGCCAAATCACGCCAAGCGCGTTCGGCATAAGAGGAAGTCGAGGCTAACTTCCGAACCCAATCCTCGAGGTCGGGCACTGCTTGTGGCATCCAAGGGGAAACTGTATATCGGAGAAAGACATCAGAAAAAATCGGAAAAAGATACGAAAAGCAACGTCTTATGAGAGCCACTTACGGTCGAAATTCCATTCCTCGAGGAATGGAATCTTCTCTTCCAGAATAAGGTCACGGGTCCTCACCCGAATATAATGGCCCATCCAACCCTGATCTTTGTCTTCGTCGATGCTCGACATCAAAGCCTTCGATGCCCGACGATGAAGTCTAATTAGTCCTCGAAAGATTTGAGGCCGATACAATCGTATGAGGTGATTGAGGGAAAAATCCAGCCCCCCCCCTCCCGCTTTGATGGAGATGAAGCGAAGTAGGATTACTATACGCCATAGAGAGGGATGAATTTGAATGAGGGTAACCTGATAGTTTTTGCAAAAATCAATAATCACCGGGTCGATGGGACCCAATGTGAAGGGATAAGTGTAAACACTTAAAAACCCCTCCACATGGGTGATGACGCTCTCTTCGGGGGATGGAATTTGTAACACAACCTCGGAACCCTAGTTGTAGTCTTTCCTAATGGCCTCGAGATGACCCTCCGTTATAGAGCACATGTACATCAACACGTGCTCGCATCGACCCGGAACAGATGAAGGATTCTCAACCTTAAAATTGATCTTCAGAGTACACGGGCCGGGAACATAGTCATAGGTGGACGGCTCCACCGGCGCCTTGTCGCCGGACGACCGTGAAGAAGAAGCTTTCTCCTTCTGAGGTACAGTTTTCGAAGTTTTGGCCATTGATATGAGAGGGAGAAAGGCAAAGAAAAGTGAAAAATTGACGACACCAAAACTCTAGTGTAGATGGCTCTGCAAACGACGAGATAGAGAGAAAAGATAAGAAAATTTGGAAGAGTGAATGCATAAAAGTGGTAAATGTTAGATGGAAGGGTTATTTATAGGCTCGCATCATGACGGTTCAATATCAGAGGTGGCCGACCGCCATATGACAAGTATTAAATACCTTGAAAGACTAAATCGATGGGACAGCTATCACATACGGCATAATCGATCCCTGTTAAAACGTCAGCTTATTATAACCCGATCGAACCGTCGAAAATCATATCGATTCTCACCGCATCGTTCGTGAGAAACGAGGAAACTATTTGTATATGGTCGAAATAGATTTCGGCCTTCCTACGTTCGATCGAGTTCAAGTAGTAAGAAGTCGGAGTAGGATTTTGGGAGTGAGCTCCGAAGATAGTACTAACAAGTCTCGAGTCCGAAGGCTGTTCGAGGAGTCGGCTCGATAACCTTATCGAGCCCGTGACCAAATCGATCCGCAAGGCATTGCTTCAAGGTCGGAAATGCGCGACGCCCATCCCCAAGGTCGAACTCGAGCCAAGACCGAAGGGCTCGACCCAGTAACGAGTTCGAGCCAGTATCGAGCTCACAGACAAGAGTCGTTGCAACCACACCAAGAGAGAGAATCTTGGCGGGAATCGAGGAAAAGACAAATCATCATGGGTCCTCCACCATATGCTTTATTTTATTATTTTTTGTTATAAATAAAGTAATGACCCTCTACTATAAAAAGGGATCCTAGTAAGCTATGGACACACTGAATACACTGAAACAAAAGATACCTCCTTGTGCTTGTTTTACTTCATTTTATTCATTCTTTCTAATTCATTATTCCCATTTTCATAGTCAAGAATATTCGTATCGCTATCTCTCTATACGATTTGTATCAAAGGGTATCACGTATTCTTAGAACCATACATAAATTTAACATTATCCGATTTTTCGGGTAAACACATATGGAATCTTTCAGAGAAAATTCCAAACAAGATGCAATTTTACTTCAACAAAAGATTCTTCTGATGGATATGAATCAAGTAGCCTAAAATCATCTGGAATAATTAGTTTCGTTGCTTCTCTCCGGCAGACTAACAATCAGAATTCCATTCTAAATTATCTCTTTATGAGCCATCCGAAATTAATTCTCTTAGGAATTTAATCCCCACCCTCACTGTTGTCCAAGATTACAACAACAACAACAACAACCCAGTAGAATCCCATTAATGGGGTCTGGGGAGGGTAG